>PVJX010011502.1:0-53348 GCA_004027295.1 Dolichotis patagonum | reverse complement strand
TCAATTGTATATGTATTTATTGAGGGCTTGCAATATTCTTGGCACAAGATACAATTCTTCTAGACTAATTGTGAAATTCATTATTTAAAAATATCTTTTAACAAAATTGAACATGTAAGGGCAATAGAAAATATTATTATGCATCCTACATAGTAATGATAAAAACTAAATAAAAGTATTTTTATAATTACTAGTATTTCATAAATCTCCAAAATGAATGTATTTCTTGAAAAAAATGACATTGATAGTATTTAAATACAACATCACACACCTAATATTTTTTTTCTAAACATGGATTTTTATAAAAACAGAGCTACCTATACTAAAATTTAGACTACCAAGGCTTTGCATTTCTATAAACCACACCTGGTGCATAAGCTTCCTGAAAAGGAATCATTGTATTTTCTCAGTGCTACTCTATATATTTGCACTGAAAGTGAAAAATTTAGCAAATGATAGTCAATGAGGGGTTTGACAATGCGTAATAACTGGAAATTGCCAATAATCTGTTTCTGATTTGTACTAGAAAAGAAAAATGATCTGAGTAATTGAATGTATTAAGAAATGAATCATAGTCAGTGTATATTGTAGCTAACAGGCTTTCAGTGAAGGAATCATGCAAAGGTTAATAATACATGCTTTAGAGGCAGATACAGTTTTTATAGATTTTATAGCGAGACTTTTAAACACCTATGATAAGGAATTATTTACTGATCTGGACTACTGATCATGTAAATTTTTAGGAAAAAAAGCTATAATAAGTTTTACCTGAGTTTTCATTGCACCTTATCTCAAACCTTATAAAAGCAAATAATTATTTCTTTTAAGGTCTTTTTTTTATGACTGATTTTATTAAAAAATACCATGTAAATAAGAAAGGTTAGTACTAGGGAGATATAAAATGGAGAAATTTTGGAAGTTTTCTTCTTGGACTTCTTATTAGTTAAAAGTAGTTAATTTTTTTCCAGTTATAGATTTAAAAATTCATCATTTTTGACAAATGATTTCACTAAATAAATGATCTTGGAATTTCACAATAACTTCAGATAGGGTCATTATCAAGTTTGAAAACAGAAACAAGATCCAAAAAATTTTCTCTTTCATCTTTCTCAATTGTGGTGATATTTTCTTGGTATTATATTTTTCTCTAATTAATATTTGATGTTTTAAGTTTGAAAGAAAAATTTTTAAATTAATTAAGATTACATCACATGGTTTCAGGACAGGTTCATGTGAATTTAAAATCTGTTTACTTCTATATTAAATACTTAAATAGTATATGTTTATGCAATTCAATTTATATTTGAAGACAAATTCAGATAATTTATTTTCAGGAAATTGTTATGTAGACAATTAAAATTTTATGTACTTTTTATATATTGTCCTCTGGAGAAAAGTTCTTTGGAAGAAGATAACAAATGGTTGTTTATCAAACTATGACTTCCCCAGTGCTGAGCTCTGAATTTGATGTGGAATTAAGATGAACAACAAAAGTTTTTAAACTCTCTCTTGTATTCTAAATAGATTCATTTATCTTTTTCATCACATTGTGACACCTCCATTGGTTCTTACCATTAATGACACACACTAAAGACAAAGAAAGGCTGCACTGCATAAGAAATTAAAACAACAAATAAAGTGATCTTTGTTTGCATTTTGCTTTCCACATGTTCCAGATTGTGCTCCAGTCATATAGGCCATTCTGTTAATATAAATCTCCCAGATCCTTTCCTTCCACTCACAAATATACAATCACATGTGAACACTTTAGAGCAATTTCTCAGTTATCAGATGACTAAAAATGTACCTCTCCATCAATGTTACCCAATTCGGAATAATTCCCTTCTATTATTTTTCAGTTTCCTCTTCAATCAGCCAAATGTCACAGTTTCAGTTAAATATAGTTACATGCAATGACTTATCACAAGCTATATAGAAACAGAGAAAAATGATGTTTTATATGTTATCCAATTATATAAGTGATATATATGTGTATGCATTCCTATACTTAAATATGGTATGTATAAATCACATATATATCACATGAAATATGTGTATAAATTATACATTATATATATATATATATATTTAATTTTAAACATCAATTCTAACAGTCTGTAAATAGTGGTATTTAGTACAGTGCCTTGAGGAAAAAAGTGCCTAAATCTGATTGAGCACAGTAATGTGCTTAGAAGCGTAAGTTTTGAAACAACTCACAATTAAAATTTTACTCAAAATTTTCTCATGGTACTAACCTGTAAAATTGTAACAAGAGAAGTAACAATGTACAATGTTTGTTTCAAGATTTAAATAAGAGCATAGAATTGCCCAGCTCTCGACATAATTCTCAAAGTCAAGTGTGAATTACATTTATTGAAGTTGTAAAATATTTACGTTCTGAAATTGAGAGTTCCATGTAAAGCATTTAAATCAAAAACTGGTACATAACAACTTATCCAAATTGACATATTCATAGAGCACAAGGAGATATTTTGACTTATGTTTTTATTGTACAATGAGCAAATCAGAGTAATTAGCATATTTACATCTCAAACATTTATCACTCATTTGTGCTAAAAACATTAAAAATCTCCTACTATTTTGAACTGCATAAGAACTTATTGTAACTATTGTTATTTTGCTCTATATACTAGAAGGACTTGACACATATAATAAAATTTTGTCTTATTCAGTTGTTACTTTACTTTTTCTTAAAGACATATTGTCATGTTTTACTTGATTATACATACAACTTACTGTCATCCTATTGATTTCCATCATTGAGTTTCTGCTTGTTTTCAGAGTAATCTCTGCTATCTTACCCAATTGGAACAAATCTTATGACATTTTGTTCTACTTCCCATGATGGTGCTATTTGAATGCTATTTAGCCTCGAGAATCTTGGTCTCTATATTTACATTAATAGAGAGTCTCAGAAAGAAAACTTGTTGTACTTACCAGTACTTAGCATACACAGTGACATACATCTTGGAGCTAAGCAGTAGCTTTGTAAATAATGTGATCATGGGACCAAAGAACCTCAATTAACTTTAGAGAATATTTCATATTGAACTACAAAAAAATGACCCATCATAAATACATAAAATTCTACTTCTACTTCAGATGAAGAAACAATAGTGCAACTGATAAAAATAACAATGAAAATTCAAAATAATGTACAGAGAATTACTTTATATGAACCTGATAGAAAGCTAAGCCCATTACTCATCTAAGAGGATTAAATTTCAATGAATGTTCAGTTCTTCCCAGGGAGAAATGAATACTCAAACTATTTCAGTTTTTCAGTGAGTTAGAAGAGTAGAAAACAATAAAGTAAATACACCTACATATATCTACTTCTCTTGATGTCTATATAGAGATAGATATCTTTGTGTTTTTATATGTGTAACAAATAGATACAATAGCAGCATTACTACAAGATTGCTACTTGCCTAAGAAATAAAGGCCATACTGTGATATACACTCAAAAACATCTTTTTACATAATGTGACAAACATTCTTTGCTAGTTGATAATATTTATGAGAGTAATATCATAATTTCTTAAATTAGTATAGTTTTCCACATATTATTGCATTATTTCTGAATTATGTTAAGATGGCATTATGCCTACCACACTGTTATGTTTTAACAGAAAAATAATTAGATAAGCATTATTTCAGGTAGTCTGGTACATTAAACAAAATATAGCATAGTGTACCTGTGCTGTTTAATGGTAAATCTGATTATTTACTAGAAAACTAAATATACTCAACTGAAAATCAAAATATAAAAAAAATGAGATATTATTGACAAACTAATCTGTAAATTGTCTATCACATTGGTAGGAAAAGGAAAATGTTTGTGTTGTAAATTAGTTAAAATCACAATGAAACAGATATTATGTGTTATGGAACTATGCAGATAGCCCTTGTTTAACATTCCACCTGATTAACAATGGTAGGAGAATTGCTGCTGAGATGCTTAAGACTTATGGCGTATTGCTTGGATATATGACCAATCTTTTTCTGTTGTTCTCTTTTCTACAGTTCTGTACATCTTGTTTATAGAGCCTCAATTTACACCTTGTTTATATAGCATCATAATTTTTGCTGATTGTAAGATACTGTATTGTAGATTATGTTCTGTCATACATTCCAGTGCTGCATGTAGTATGCAAATAAATAAAAGCAAAGTCATTAAATTGGAGTTTCTTTTGACTCTTTGTTCTCAATATTGTAATGCATATACAATTGCTTACTTAGTGACCAATTAATTTAATGATCTAGTAGCAAGACTGACTAGGTCATTAAAAGAGGAATGTTTGTACATAGAATAAGATCAATGACATAAGTAGAATAGCTAGTACAGAAATATTTATTATGAATGCTTACATCAAATTTCTAAGAATTTATGCAGAGATTTTAAGATATTTCTATCTAATGATTAATTATTTATTATGCAAAACTTCTATTTGAATGTATTGTGAGAACTAAAAAAGTTGAGAAAAACAAAAATAGTTGAGATAATTTGAATACTCAATATTAAAATAAAATATAAACACTGAACTATCAGTATAGCAGTACTCTCATGAAACTTGAGGCTAATTGGCTTTAGTAAGAGTAAATCAGAAATAAAACCTTGGAACTCATATGGTTAAACACAGGTAATTTTCTGTTCATCTTTAATGAGATATTTGGAGAATTCATCCTCACACTACCTTCCACTAAGCCTGAATATGGACTCCTTTGCCATCTCTGTATTATCTCCCCATAGCCATTTCCCCTAGATCAAATTGGCAGGTAAGATAAGGCTATTTATATTTCCTGTACTACTGGGCACTTTGGTATGAGACTGTAATCACAGCACTCTGAGAGGGTAAATCAGGAGATGAAAGTTAGAGACCAGCCTGTGTAATTTATGCATTGAAAGAAACCCTTGTTAAAATACAAAATAAAAAATAAAAACATCTGGAGTTATAACTCAGTGCAAAGGCCCCGACTTGAATCTACAAGTCTTCTCCTTGCAATCAAATTCTGTTCGAATTTAACAAATCTACAGAGTTAATGACATAAATGGGAAATAAAGGAGACTCATAGAAAAAATAAGTACTAAAGGAACACATTCATTTATAATTTATAATTTCTTATTTCTCAGAAGGTAAAGCTTCAAAGAAAGGTAAAATACCTAAGTCTCATAGATTTTATCATATAAAACAGAAACTTTGAAAGGTGAATAGTTAACTGAAGTTTTTTGTAAGAATTCCAAAATGAAACTTTAAAAGACAAATGAATAATTTTTAAAATTTTCTGAGTTATTAGTAAATACAGTATCCATACTCAAATTACTAGAATATTAATGATATTATCAATGAGTAAACTGTATAAAGTATTTTGACAATCATGGAAAACTAGTAAATATGAAACATTGTTGCTTATCTCAAATGCTAAAAATTTTGTAAATCAATAGGGAACAAAATTCTGTTTGCAGGAGATAAATGTTGAGAATCAATTAATAACAAAGGCAAATAAGAACATTAAACTATTGTCACTTTGCTAGAAATGCTATGAGATTTTAAAATTAATCAGTAATGTCTAATAGACTAAAATAATGACAATTTTTTTAAAATCAATTTATTATTGTGTTTCATGGAATCTAAAATAATTTGTATGTATTATCTTCCATATTTCTCTATTTGAGGTTGTTCTTAAAACTTGTAGTCTCTCAGGAACTTTTGGAAATCCAACATATGTCATCAGTATGTACAATAATTATTAACTGTTGTCAATATGCTATATAATACATAGATCCGTTAGCCAGAAGTGGTGGGACATGCCTGTAGTCCCAGCATGGGAGGCTGAGCAGAAGGATTTCAGCAAGTTTGAATCCAGTCTTGGCTATATAGTGAGTTCAAAACCAATCTGAACTCCATAGTGAGCTCTTGTCATGAAAACTATATAGATATATACACATATTATGTATAATATATGTTATATATTGTGGGTGAAACTTTATATTCTTTGACAAAATATCTCCACCCAGCACTAATGTCCATTAACCTATATTCTAGTCTACTTGCATGAGTTTACCTCTTTTTAGATTTTATGTCTAAGCTCAATTTATACACTTCACCATGTATATACAGGTTGAAAGAATGTGTTATACAATTTTTCAATGATAATAAGCTAGAAAATTACTTGTGTATCTTGTAGTCATTTTAATAACCATACAGTATGTCCTTAAGTAGGTATCAATATTAAATTTATGAATGAAAGAAAATGTGAAAGGGAACACCAATGCTTACATTCTCTCAAAAGAGGGTCACAGCAACTCAGCTAGAATCCTTGAGCCAAAGTATGTTTTATAATTTATTATTGTCACTGTTACACAGTAACGTAGCCTATCCACTACAAGTACATTTTGTGTAACACTCCCATTGGAGTCAATGGCAGCACATTCTAAGGGAAAACGTCAGTATGGAGGGATACGCACCACAGTGATTACAGAGTAAAAGCCTGTAATGTCTGCCTATCATTCACTCAGGTTTGGCTGTCAAATGAACTTGCAGTAAGCTTAAGAAAAACATTTTATGGATAAGGGATTTGGGATCTGTGCTTTAACAAGCTTAGAGCAAAAATTTGACCCTCTATATGCCACAGGCCTTTCTTTCTAGTATTAGGAAATTTATTGGGTTTTGTTGGCACCTTATTTGAACAAGAGACAGATTACAACTTTACAACTTCAGAAGTATCATCATCAATCATTTCATGCACCAGAGGCTTTTTTATTCAAAAGATTTTTCAGTGTTATAGCAGTTAAAATGTGTAATGTCCCTCGCTTTCGAAGAAAATACTGAGGTTAGGAATTTGTGCCCTTCTTCTGCTTCAACTACTATTTGTTTAAAATCTGCTTCTGTCAATCTGAGAAGAGAAAATGCTAATCTGACTCTAATAATCACCCAGTAAATATTAATGTTACTGTTGTTAATCATACACCAATAATTATCCTATTAGGTATTTTCACTCATTACCTGTGCCCCCTTTATGGAATTTTAATTCTAACAGTGCTGAATACACAGTAGACACTCACATAATTTTGTTGCAGAAAAACTGAACATTTTTCTACTTTATATATTTAAAGATATGATTTTTAGGAAAAAATTATGTCCACTCATTGGTTTTATAAGCAGATACATAGATATAATTTGTTATGGAAATGCCTTATTAAGTATATAGTAATTTCAGATAATATCCTAGTCATGATGGATTACATAAAAAACGATCATAAAGAATCCCCAAAGATAGTTGGTAATTTAAAAATTATTGCCTTTTACACTTCAATGACTGGAAGATTGCACAAATTTACGAAGATAATATGAGTTAGAAGTATGGTAGGAGTGTGACTTCAGAAAGACGTCCTCCTATCTAATACAGAATTCAAATGTTCTTGAAGAAGTATGTTTTAGGATTTTCTTATTATTGTAGAGACCCAACAAAGGTACGTGCTTGACATTCACTATAAAGAATTTGACTTTGATAAAGTAAGACTTTCGGAGGGATTAAACTGCCATGAATACCAGTAGTTTCTTTTTACAAGTTTTCCTGAGAAAAGTTCAAGAAACAGACAAGTAGAAAGTGAATTCTTGCAGGCCTTTATGTACTCTGATAAAACAGTCCTTGGGAAGACAGAAAAAATGCATTAAATTAAATTAAATAATGCTCGATTTTACTTGCAATGAGTAATTCTAATTCTTTGATTTTCCCCAGCAATTTCTAGAGCTGCTTTTTTACAAAATATATTTTAGAGCAACAGTTTTTTTACTTAGATTTAATCCTAATTGTCATTTTTTTACTTTTGCTTTTTTTATTAGTACATATTCAAAGTAAATAATGATTACATTACATACATTTCCCTTTTGAGAAAGACCTGTGTCCCTTTTTTCTATTATCTATTTTTATTTTGCTCTTTATTTTATATTTTGTGATTCTCATATGAGACAAACCATGCAATATTTAAATTTATGTGTCAGATTTTTTCTTTTAGTATTATAATCTCAGCAAAAGAAAGTGCTCTAAAGGATATAACTGCATGTATGTTTAAGTGTGGAAGATAGATGACCTGTTCTTGTTAGGTTGTTGAGCAGAACTGTTAATAGTCTCACTGTTTGAATGTCTACTTTGTATACTTTAAAAAAAAAACATTATAATCTCAGTGTTCATCTGCTTTCTTACAAAAGATTCAAATTTATCCTTCTTTGTGGCATTGCTTATAAATTCTACATTTTCATTATCCATTCATCTGTTGATGGACACATAGGCTCTTGCACATAATACGGCCACTATGAAATGCACTGCTGTCAACGTGGTTTTGCACACATCACTGTAACATGATGTGTTTAACACATTTACAGAGACACCTAGCAGGGGATTATCTGGTTAAGAGAAATTTATATTTTTTATTTTTTTGAAGACACTCCATATTAATTTTCATGGTGACTATAATACTTTACATCCCTACAAAAAATGAAGAAATTTTTAAAAAATTTTATACCCCTCTCAATTACAAACATGTATACATATGTAACATATATAATGTAAAATAATATACTCATATATTACTAATAATTAATATATTGTAATTATTTACATTAATAACTGATACCCTTTCTTATTTTAATATATTATAAAATGCATATTACATGCCAAATATAATATAAATATATAATATGAATATATAATATGATATACGTGTGTAATATGTAATACATATAGATGTAGAAAAATTATTTAATACTGAGATAAGTTAACATACCTAGGCAGTCAGTTTTTAAATATGATGATAAATAACAGAAAATGCAGTAATACCGCAATTCACGAATGCTTCTGCTTGCAAACTAGATTGTGTTTCAGTTGGTGAATTCCACATAGGGTGAGGTATAAGACCTGGGTCATCTTTCCCTGAATCGTGAACAGATTATGGTCTTGAACCAATGTACCACGTATTATGTGAAACAATCTTTGAGTCCCACATTGTTAGAATGCAATGAAATTGAGAATACTGAGATTGCCATAAAAGCTAGTTATATATTATATGATGTCTCATTTCATACACAGAAATATAAGAAAAGTTCTTAAGTAAAATCTATCTCAATTCATGATTCAAAGATGAATACATGTATTTGTTTTACACATTAAGAATATAATCACTTAATCAGGGGTTCATTTTTTTAATTCTACTTAATAATTGGAAAGAAAAATATGACTCAGTTTAACTGAAAGGAAAATGTATTAAAGAGTCTATTGTTCTTTCTGCTATTACTGCTGATGCTCATGAAGATGATGTAAGAGAATGAAAAGATATGCCAAAAGCTAGGTTGTTTTCAGGCAAGGAGTAAGGCACTGGACATTGGATATACCTATAGAATAAATGTAGTACAATCATTTTTCACAATGAAAGAGTCAACTCAATGATACAACCCCCCCCACACACACACATTGCACATACACACAAGATTTAGGGAAGATATTTGAAAGCACTATTGTAAATACCATTTTTATGATGAGTCATTCTGAACCTCTTATACTTGTAATTCTTTCAGGATGTAATTTCTCCATGAATTTAAAATATTGCCTGTAAATTATTATTCTGGAAAACATACATGTATAGAGATTTTAAGTAAGCACAAAAATATTACTTTTTTAACTAGATATTTATTCAGTTAAGGCTTTCAAAACTTCTTTCTTACCAATCCCTACAGCAACATTAATCCCAAGTTTGCGGTTATCCTTGTACCAGAATTCCAATATATCATATCTTTCCTGTTTCTTAAAATCTTATTGTGCACAGAACATTTTTACTTATCAACCAAGGAATCACTGGTTATAAATTCTATCCAATAATTAAATAAATACTTTGGAATGCTTGAAGTAATTTCCTTCAAATTTATATAGAATAACTTTCATATACATTGTTTTTTCTCAAGGTGGAAAAATGTTTCCTAGGTTGAGAGCATATTTATGGCTGAAATAGTCCAATAGAATATTAATCTACTTAAAACAGAGTTTTTCTAGGATAAACGATTTATTGATATTCTAACATTAAATAACCTCTCTGTGATTCTTACCCCTGGAACATGAGATAATGCAAATTCTGTCTTGTATGAAGCCTGTATTTCAGTGTGTTAATGTTCTGGATATGTTCAAATTTAAAAAAATAAATTAAATTGTTATATTTAAGGGTAGTTTCAAAAGTTTTAAGTGCCTTTGTTGAGTACTTGTCTAAGATAATAAATTAGACATAACTAAAATAAACATAACTAAGATGAATACTATGAATTCAAATAGGTTCAAATTGAAAATAGTAGTGCCAATTGGATTAATAATGTATATTAACCAAATAATGAGTACACATAGTTTTATTCCTTAAGTCTTCTTTTATAAAGTGTAAAGATGAGTCATGGTCCATTCTAAACTTGAGTTTATATAGGATGTACATATTTAAGATAGTTTGGGGTCAAATTACAAAAGATGCGGTTTTGTCTCTATGGAGTAACAATATTACCATAAAAATATAAATTATTTGAGATGTCATATAAAATAGGATTTCTCTTCAGGAAGTAATATTTCATAAAACCAGATGTTATCTTGCAGCAATTTGACTGAAACTAAATGTTATAAATCATTAAGACTATAATTTCATGACCCATTTGGTTACATAAAAGTAAGACAGTGCTTTCCAGGCAAGCAAAAAGTTGGTGAGTTCGATCCCCCAGTACAAAACAAAAACAAAAAACAAAAAAAGAAAAAAAAGTAAAAGTAAGAATATAGTGAATGGGGTAGATAGAATTAGTTTCAATTATTACAAGCTTACAAATTATTTTTAACTTTAATATTCTGGATACTGTTGCTTCATATTTTTCATTATTATTTTTGTCCAAATAACAATGTCTTATTTCCAATACTACTCAATTACTTATATTTGTTTTCCTTTTCAGTCAACAAACTCTGCATAGTAAGTAGGAACTACTTGTTTGGGGCATGATGTGCCAGGCTACTTTACATTGAAAATAATGCCAATGAGCTCAAATATAAAATCTGCTTTTGATTTCTAGGGTAAAACCGAGTATCACAGATGTACCTTCAATCACATTCCTCATGAAGGATCTTTAATAATTTTTATTACTACAGTCCTTGTGTCTTACAAATATTTTTCATTTCCACATAACTATTGATGAACTGTACGTGACTATGAGATCTGGACATCATCTCCCTTATTTATGCAGCATATTTCATCAACTCTAGCAGCATCTATTGTGGAGGGGTCTCCTCTCGATCCCTGCATTTTCATTTCTTTTACATGTAGTGTGATAGACTGCAAACAGTGCCTCGGGTTTTTCAGTCAGAGGTGGGTATAGAAGATGGGATCACGAAGCTTGACAACGTACTCAGTAAAATAATTGTAATCTAACTGGGCTGAAAAGAACACAAGACCATTAAAGGCATGAGAGAAAAGAATGACACATTATCATCTCATGACTTGGGTGACTCAAATGAAAGTGTATATTCTCTACATTTTGCGTAATATGATATTCCACAGATAGATGCTTAAAACCATTAGACCACACACCTTAAAAATGCCAAATGATTTTTTTCAAGAAATTAAAAAAGTAATAGAATCCCAAAACCTTGTGTTGAACTTGGTAGTTTGATCTACAGTGTCTTATCTATGCTTTCATTTAAATGTCTTTGGTTGATACTGTGCCATTGCAAAATAAGCTCTTTTATTCACTTGTTTCAATCTGTTTTTGGTGAACCCAATTTATTGCTAACTAGATGTGGCCTTAAAGTGTTAAGTCCACCTATTCCCAGGAACTGATATCCAGGCATGTAGCCACTATTATTTCAAAGCACTTCAATGAATGCAAAACTATTGACTAGCTTTCAACATGCATATACACACAAACACACACACACAAATCCACAGTTTGTTGAAAGGTAATATCTTTTTTCTTGCTTTATTCAGTACAAAGTATTAAATTATTATTGTTTTTATTACTTGTAATCTACTGAATTAAAATTTGTTACCTGTCAAATTAAATGATATTATTTATTAAAAATATTGTAGGAGAGAGACTTTTGAGCATAAAAATGAAAAGAATAGTCATGTACTTCCTGTTATTCTATTTAAGCAAATAACATATTAATGTAAATGGTAGTTTGCTAGTTTGGAGTTTTTGTAATATTTTTATAACATACAGGGTTTGAAACACTTAGCTAACAGGATGTAGTGGCTCAAGCCTGTAATTCTAGTACTTGGGAAACTGAGGCAGGAGGATTGTCTTTAGTTCAAGGCCAGCCTAGGTTACCTACATAATTGAGTTCAAAGCCAATGGCATAGTGAGATCCTTTCTCAAATACATAAATTATAAATAATTAAAGCATAAAGCTAAAATTGTATATTTGACTTACAATATTGTATGTAATAAAAATAATACCAGGCATTATTTTTTGTTGTATTAGTACTAATTCAGCATAAACTGACATAACTTTCTGCAATGGATAAATTATTATTATGCATATCTTACAGATAAGGAAATGGAGCACACAGTAATATGTCTAAGATAAAACTAGTAGTAATTTGCACAGTGAATTTTTTTATTTGGCTTGTTCTTCGGAAGTCTCACTGTAAGCATTACATTGCAAGTCCCCTCACAGTGAAGTAGCCATTGACTGTCTTCATGAGGACGAAAGTATGTAGCTACTTGTTTGTACTAATTTCCCTTCTGTTACACATTTTACCTTAGCAACAGTCAATTCAAAATGTGTAACTGTAATCTAGTGAAGAATCAGCCAAAATTTGTATGTATACTGAAAAAAAAAAATCATTGTATTATGCAAAATTAAGAATTGAGATTTTAAAGAATTGGAGAGAGGTTAAGAAAAGTTAAGATTGGATGTAGCACTTGGCATCAAAACTGTCAGAAAATCTATTTGGGACCTTGACAAAATTATAACTTTTCCGATCTTCACTTTATTCTTAAGAATAAACCCATTAAAATCAAATAAAAAAGCATTAAACCAAGCTGTCTACTTTATTTGCATGGTTCTACTTATGAGCAGAAATGTTTTAATATATGTGACCCTTTGTTTATCACTGGTAGCCAAATATTCATCTAATTCTGGTTAAAAAAAACAACTGTGTATAATATAATCTCACACATTAAGGCAGTAATTCTGTTTTTAAAATATTGATTAAAAATTACCTATCGTGAAAATGAAAGTACATGTATCATTTCTAGAAAACTAGATACTTTCCTCATTTCTTAGTGTATCACAAACTTAATTATATTATTATGTTCATAGATGGCTGAATGATTCAGTCCATTCATTGACTTAAGATATCATTTCAGCATTTATGTCAGCACAGGTTAAATATACCAAGTGTAGTTTAAAAACATTAAATTCCTAGAGTTTTAAAATTGTTTACATTGTGGCTTTGTCAATCTTTTGCCTTAAATTCAAACACTGAATTTTTAAATACTAAGAGTCTTCTTTAAATCTGGGTTTACATAAATCTCACAAACATTAGCAGCTTCAAACAAGCAGATTTCTCTAAGGAACTGGTAATATCCCGCACAGAGTTGTTCAGATTAAGAGTATTTTCTGCAGCAAGACACTATGCATAGTTACAATAAAATTTTCACTTAATTGTAATGTGACCTACTGTAAAATATGATATTAGCATGTCAAGTCAATTTCATGCTCCCCTCTTCTCAGACTATTTAGCACAACAAATTTCATGCTAATCAGTTTGAGCATTTAAAGTCAAAATGGAAATTTGTCATTTCTGTATATCTTATAAAACTTATGCATGAATATATGTATTTATAGTAACTGTGGTAACACATTGTGCTTTAAATTAACATTCATAAGTTAGCATAATTTGACGTTATAACTGAGAATCAAAACATGAAAATTCTATTAAGTATTAAAATGATATTCAGTCAACATAAAACAGGGAAAATGACACTGTTTTATTTCTAATAGCATATTTATTCTGCAGTGCATGAACAAAAAATAATTTTGACTTTAAATATGATTATATGAGATTTGTATCATAATGCTACAAGTCACATAGATAACTTCTTCTGAGAAGTCCAGGCAAGCAATGTTGGAAAATGATTCTAGATTTAAATAGGAAAAATAATGTTTTGTGGGTGATGGTCAAAACATCAAAATTAACAAGAAGTTGGGAGAATTCAAAACTTCAGTGTAACATTGAGGAGTTCACCATTTTAATGAAAGAAAAATGAAGGAAATAATTATATGTGATAATGATAAAGAAACAGGAAGAACAAAAACTAGAGACAGGGCCTGTTTACATGATTACATTTTAATGCAAGAGATACTTGTGACAGATGAACAAAGAAAGGGGTTTCTTTAGATAGATTTTCTTCTTGGTTAAAATTGCTGAAACAACAATTGCTGAATTTAGAGTGTCTCATAAACCTGTGGTTGTAGCATGAGCCAGTTTTGAGAGGATTGACTCAATTATGAGAGAAATTCTACTGTGGAAAAAAATGTCATCAAATACCATCACATGTCAAAGTGCAGTCTGTCATGATAGGAAGAACTATTATGGTATTTTAAGAAACTACCACTGCCACCCCAGGCTTTAGCAATCACAATCTGATCACATATTCATAAGCTTCACACAGTGACGAGAACCTTCGCCAGCCAAAAGGTTAAGAATCACTGAAAGCTCTGATGATCACTGGAAGTTTCTGTCAATTACTTGTAAAGTAAACATGTGGTAATTGAATACTTATATTCTGCAATATAGAGTAAATGTGATGCTTGTGTGTACTGGGAAAGTAAAACTTAATTTTAAAAGTGACTAATTTTTTTCTGCTAGTTTGGATACCTGCTATTGTGGATGTCTGGAATTAAACTTGAAATTCCTTTCATATGTACTTACAATTTCTTATTAATTCTTACAAATGCTCACTGTCACAATAGCCTGCCTGGCAAGTGCGAGGTCCTGAGTTTCATTCCTGGCACCAAAAATCATTAAAAAATAAATAACTGACATAAAAAGAATTGAGAAAAAAAAAACACTTGTAGAGGTATGTCACAAAATAAACATAAAAACATGAAAAATTGTTCGTCCTCATAGAAATGATGTTAAAACACACAAAATGTCACTTTGTGCATAGGAGAAAGGCAACAGTTAAAAACTGTGACATTTCTGATGTTTAATGCTGATGCAGAATGCATGTATTGTGAAAGAAATAAAAATATTAGAGTGACTTGTATAATTTGAAATTGTAGAGTATTAATTTAAACCAAATGTATATCTACTTCAAAATGAAACACTTACACATAAAAATGCGTCAATGTCAATATTCTTGCAGCATTATTCAGAAAAATCCCTAATTGGAATGAATTCAAATTGTCATTTACGAGTGAAAGTATAAAAATATAAAATATTGATATCATGGAATATATACCAAAAAAAAGAAAAATAATACAAAAATAAGAATTAATCTCACAGTATTATGCTAGCAAAATAAATAATATTTATGGGCAACTCTAGAATACATAAAGTCACACTGGTAAAATGTATCCAGAGCTGAGGATTTGATGAGTAAATACAATAATGGACATACATGGAAACTAGAAGTGCAATTCTGTTTCCACATGTATGCAGAGAATGATAGCTCTTAGAAAATGCCTTTGGAAATTAGAGGAAAACAATATATATGAATTAGCATAGAGTTTGATTCAGAGTATTTGACAAGTTACTAAGAAATGATTTCATTTATGAATATAGATTACCATATGTATACTTAAAATATACTTAATTGCAAGTTTTTCTCCAGAGGAAGGAAAAAATTTTTATTATATGAAATATTTCATGACTATAAAATAACTTTAGAATTTTTTAAAAACAAAATAAGTATTTTCTGGAATCCATCTTTTGGTATATTAGCTACATAAAAATCAATTTTGGGGGATTGCTTTTTTGAGGCAGAGTCTCATTATATAGTTCAGGCTGGCTTTGAACTCAGTATGTACCTCAGGCTGGCTTCAAACTCACAAATCCTCCTGACTCAGCTTCCTGAGTGCTGGGTTCATAGGCATTCACCACAAAGTTCAAATTATGAATCAGTATTTTAAATTAGATATAGGTGATGAATATAAGGAGCATAATCAGTGCTTTTATAATTTATTTGTTAGATACAATAATTGCATAGAAATGGATAGTTTTATATCACATCTACTAGATTATATAGAAAATGCATTATTAGGTTTTTGTACTATTAGGTTTTTGTACTACTCTTTATATATATCTAAAACTTACCACAATTATTTTTGAAATCAAACTTAATGAATGGGAAGTGAAAAGCTTAATTTATTAGTTTCTGAAACATCCATAAAAATTGGTTTATTTTTAAAATTAAATAAAATCAAAACAGTAAAACATATCCTACAAAAGTACTTTCAATGAATAGAAAATGTAACATGAAAAATCTTTCAAAATAGACATTATATACATAAATAAATAAATAAATACATACATACATAAAAAGGAAGACTCATTTTCCAGATGATAGATATTGAAGCATATATGCTTTGTTTATTTATTTTAAAATATATTTAATATTTATTTTATTAAAATTTTACATATTATTGGATGCCATTCAGTATTTCCATATGCACTGTATGTGCATAGTTGAATATATAAATAAGGCCCAACAACCTGTTTTCTCAAATACTATTTCTTTGAGTTGAAAGCATTCAAACTCTTTTCTCTGACTCTTTTGAAGTACATGCCACATTATTGTTATCTGTAGTCCTCTAACTGTGGAAAGACCCCAAAATCTATTACTTGCACATAACCGCAGCACAGTGATCAAGGCCCACTTTTTCCATTCAGATATTATCCTTGCTTCCTAGCCTTCAGGAAAAAACTGTTGTAACATCAATTTCTATAAAATGAACTCACATGAGTGAAATATGATATGTTTGTCTTCTACCTTCTTCGAGTTGTTGCAGATAACAGGGTTCTAGTATTTTAGTGGCTGAGTAGTATTGTTTTTATACAAACCACATTTCAAAAGAATAAATGGCCAAACATTTACATCCAAGTAAATGATTACAGCTGATTGATTACTATTAAGCTTAGGATCCCACTCTGAAATATATGCTTGCCAGGCGGTGTTCATACTCACATTCAAATCTCAGTTGTTATTGATGTAATTGTTATTGTTATGCATTTATGTTATATAGTATATAAACCAATACAATATGTGCTACTATTTTCAAGGTTTTAATATTACCGAATCATGCAGAGTGTTTTGAAATGTGAGAAAAAGGATTATTGTGAAAATAATTTTATTAGAAATGAGAAAACTGGAAAAATTGCATTCAAAAGTATTACAAATGTCTTTATATTTTTTGTTCCTTCAGGAAGTCTAGAAGAACAACCTGCATTTTAGTACTGGTCCAAGCAAAAGTTACAAAGTCAGATTATTAAGAGAGAATCTATCTATAAAAAGTTTTTTTCTTTCTCTAACCTTGGGAAGGTGTCTAATAACTGTCATGTGGAAGTAAAATTAATAACTTAATCTTGCAATTTATGCAGAAAGCATTTATCAAGATTCTTTAATTCACTTTCAGTGTAAAACATATCTGATTAGAATTTTTGTAAGGAAATATTTAGTTTTAACAATAGATTGAACATATGTAGTTATGCATGATAACCAATAACTGTAATAATAATTGAAAATGCTGTTGTAAAAAACCATTGAAATGTATATAATTATATTTCATTATGAACAAGGAACTTTGGTACATCCAAGAATTACAAGTTACTTAAAATTTGCAATTTCATAGTTTTTCCATTTATTAAGAACTAAGAGTGTGATAAAAGTCCTTTTGCTGAAGCAGTATATTTACATATTTGGAAATAAAATGACCCAACTTAACAATGTGTCATTTGAAGATAACCAATGCTTTGATTGAAATAAATAACTCTTATGAAATATTCTAAAAATTGAATACTTCATAGCAAACATTTAACTTAAATTTACAAATAATACAATTAGAATAGAGACATTCAAGATTGACTTGAGAACTCAGGAATTATCATTTCTGAAGAAATTTAGTAAATATACGGGGAATGCATTAGCTTTCTGCAACATTTGTGTATCAAACCAAACTAGGCACATATTTACAGAGCTTCAAAAAGGGAAATAAATGTATAAACAAATCCTCAAAAGTTTTGGTTCCTTCTTCTACTTTATTTATTTGGTAACAGGGATTGAACTCACAACCTTGCGCTTACTAGGCAAGCTCTTGAGTCACTGAGCTAATGCCCTGGCTCTCCTTTGTCTATCTTAACAAAGAGGTGTTTCCCAAAGATTTCTGAGTTACATCAGTGTAGGTTCAAATAATAGTATCGTCCTTTTTAATAATTAAAATAATTTTCAGTGAACTCTAAATAGATATTTTACATGGTTCTGCATTTGTTAGGTGACACAAAGAAAATTTCATACATTCACATAGAATTCTGACCCTACTTTTATATTAGAATAACAATTGATAACATTTTATTAATCATAGTAGGCAAAATATTGGTTTAAATTTTAATTTGTGGCACAGATTAGAAATTTTGCTAAAAGTAAGGGACATACAAATGTATCATTAACATTTTTTAAGTTTCTGAATATTTGGGCATAGGTATTTTAATCAACACTGCATACCAGGAAGTTAAGAAACTTACTACTGCTTAATATAAAAATAAACTAAGTCAAGAAGATGTTTGAAATCTCAAGCCACAAACTAAAGTCAAAGTGGAATCAGACTTCAAATCAACTCAGTTCAATGACAATACCTGAATGCATGAAACTGCATTAAAATAAATTTTCTTAGATCTGACAGAATATAAACAGGACATTCAACTTGTTATAAACAGACAAAACTTAATATTGTTGCTGATTTTTAATAATAAGTTCATAATAAGAAGTATCTAATTTTTTTTTTTAGTCAGAGTACTTCAGAAAGTATCATAGGTCTATGTATAAGTGAGGGAGTTTTTTAGGGAATTGGCTCCACCATTAGGATTAAGAAGTTTGGATCAAAGCACATCATTTGCAGGCTTGAGTCTCTGGAATGCCAGTAGCATGACTGAATCCAACTAGGAAGGTCTCAAAACAACGAAAATTAGTGGTACAACTGGTTACAGGCTAAAAACCAAAGATTGAAAAGATTGGGAATCCAAGTCTTACAGTTCAAAGGCCAGAAAGTCTGAATTTATGATATTCCAGACAGATTAGTATAGACATCTGAATTAGGTAGAAATATTATAGGAAGTCAGACATAGCTAGGTTCTTGAGGGAGTCAGTGCGGACAATGAGAACACATTACAACTGTGATTGGAGGTGTGTTAGTTGAAGGCCAGACCTCCAGATAAAGTTGGACTGACCAGGCCTGCATGCCTCTCCAAGGGATAAACAATATGACAATGAGTGCTACCTGGTTCAATAAACTCTAGATAGACATCATTTACACTGATGGGTGGCTGACCAGTATCTCCGTATTCATGTGTCCCTACCAAAGGTCTTTGCTCCTTCCATGTATAGTTGCTGTATGATCTGATTCCACATTGGATCAATATTACCTATGTGACTATACTTGTAATCCCTGTTGGTTGATTATAGATTTGTCCCATGTTGTAAACACTTGTGATTTTGTACTCACTTTGTAATTTTACTCCACAAAACCTCCTCTGCAAAGTGGAGCTCACTTTTGAGTCCCCTCTTGCTCTCGGGAACTATCACTTTCTAAATAAGTGATTCCTACTCTTAACCTCCTTTGCTTCTTAGAATTCATTCTTTGATGTTGGGGAACATGAACTCAGTGTATCTGATATATGAAAGGTTGGGAGTTCCATGTTATTTCCCATAGAATCAAGATGTCATGACTTTCCAGCTCTGAAGAGCTGAGACAACTTTTCTTTGTGGACTTGTTTTCTCTGGAGCTATGGCCAAATGAATTCTATCTGAGCATAATGAAGAATAGTCTTCTCACCTAGTTGATTCTGTCTCAACATGCTAATTTCTTCTGAACAGTAACAGATACACTGAAAATGATGTTTTTCTAGATTTCTTCATGTTATTTTATCAGTCAAGTTGAAACCTAAAGTTAACCATCACACATATGATATTGTCCAGCCCTCATCATTATCTGCTTAGGGTATATTTCAACATAAATACATTTTTTTGGTACCAAGGCTTGAACTCCGGACCTTGCATTTGCCAGGTAATCGCCTACACCAGTGAGCTAAATCTCCGGCCCCTGTAAACGTATTTGCTTCCTGATGTGGTGGATTGTGCTTCCATCCACAGGACAAAACCACTGTGACGTGAATGTAACTCAAAATCACTGTGGAAAGTGCTAATGTAAGGCAAATCACGTGTTGCAAACAACTAGTTTAGATTCCATAAATTCTTCTAGATACATAAGGAACGATTTATTTGAAGACTACTAAGGAATTTTTAAGAACCGCATGTAAACAGAACATAAATACTTCATCAAATTTTATACATAGGCCCAAGCCAGTGATAATTCATGTTGAAGAATTTGGCAAATGCCACTATCCTACACCATAATTATTGAATTAGACCTATTCCCCTAAAAACAAAGACAGAGTAGTCTAACCTTTCATACAAACAATCTTTTTATAAGTTAGAATTACTAGGTGAAGTCAGCACAATTACAGGAATTGTGAACACTAACTTGGCATCCATAGAATGCTTGAAAAGTTGTGCTAAGGTTGGAAGTGTAGAAATAGCTCTAATTCCTCAGATATTTTTAGGTGACCCAATAAAATTTGTATATCAATAAATAGTAAACATGAGTCATATTCTTAAGCAATGTCTTCTATTTTTTTCTCTGCAAAACAGAAATAAAGCTTCACATAATATAAAGGAGTTTATTTCAGGCAGCTGAATAGCTTTATTTGTATATATTTCCAGAGCAGGTAAAAACAAAGCATCTTCTAAAGCCAAGTTACTGAACAGCATGGGATGCTAAACAGATGAGTTGTTGAAGAAATATTCTGAAGCACAATCTCATAGCAGCTATTTCTTCTAACCTCTTACTGTGTTTGCTTAATGCATTTTTCTTCTGAGTGACATTTTCTAAAAACACATTTCCCATTTAGTAAGGAGTGACTGTGTGCATAACGGGAACATTGCACACTGCTGTTTCATACCCTAAACAGAATATTATCCCTCTTGTGAGGCATGAAACAATGAAAATAAACCTTAAGTCTGGAGATGGATATATGTATCTATTTCAAGTTTAATAAGACTATTAATATACATGAAAAATATTTCTTTGGAGCTTCATGCCTAGAAATATATTTCATATTCAAAAAATTATCCTGTTGAATCAATATCTCTCTACCATCAAAAATCATATGTAGTTTGATATATAACTCTCATATTTAGGTCCATCTTTGGATCTTTAGTATGTATAATTTTCTTTTTTTTTTCTACTGGACTGCTTTATTTCTCAGTTATGCTCTTACTTAGTTTTAGTTTCTTATATGGATAGACTTCATCTTGCTGATTTAAATATTTTTGTTTTGGGGCAACTTTCTTTAACATTTCTATTATATGCCTATATAATTTTTCTTACAGTTATTCTGTTGGAACTTACTGAGCTTTGTAGATCAGTGAGCTTGTAGATTGTGTAAAGCAAGATATGTTCTTCACACTTATGCTACATATAACTGCTGTGTTAGATTTTTGTGTGCTCAATAAATCTTTCCTATCATTTTTAGATTGTCTGTTCCTAATGATGAAAATTTCTATTGGCCAAGGGTGACATTATGTGTTTTTGTATATTGAATAAACTTTGATATGATGCTAACTACTCTGAAGTTATTTGACCCTAACTAGAGTAAATTTGAATTTGGTTAAAAATGTGTGCAATCTGTAAATTGCTCAGTTTACAATTTTCAGGCAAGTCTCTGCTTACCCTTGTGGACTTTCGTTTAGTCTACGTTCAAATTCAGACAAGGATAAGACACCACATGAACTTCCTTTTCAACAAGAGCTCAAGGACACTTCATGTCTGTTTCTGAAGCTATTTTCCTTTATTATTTCCTTCTTTTTGATAATCTGCTTCACCTCTTTCCAGTAAGTGACCTTTACCCATTACATTTCCTTTGTTCTCAACTCAGCAAGACCACTGTGTTCTCAGGTTCTTCATTCTTTTGCTTAATTCCAATGTGTCTAGCTGAACTTGGGGACTACATAAGGCTTCACCCTATTTTTCTGCCTTCTTTCATGTGTAACATTTTCACTGTGCCTGCTATCCATTATCGGGAAATCAGAGTTTCATGCAACTCATCCAATTTGATAGTATTTGTAGTTAGAGAAAGTACCTGTTAAAATTGTGTAATATTGCCAGAATTTGAATGGAAATTTGTAAAATGTTCTTCTCTGAACTAGCATTTAATCTGAAAGTATTGTTTTAACAACTTAAACTCATGCCAACAATATTAACATGTAATGTTGCAATGTTGCTTAATTTGTATTTAGTGTTTACCACTTCTTTTATTCTTGAGTTATATAGAAATATGTTTCTAAACTTCCACTATTTAAGAACTTCTTTTGATATCTTATTGTTATGAGTTTCTAACTAAATCCACATGGCCATGTAATACACTTTTCAGAGTTTTGATATGAAATTTTTTGTGATGTGTTTCTTTGCTCACAGAATAGTCAGTCTGAAGGAAGATTTCATGTATACGTCAAAAGAATATATATATATATATATATATATATATATATATATATATATATTTTTTTTTTTTTTTTTCCTTTCTCAGACAGGGTCTCACTATGCAGTTAAGGCTGATCTTGGATTTACTTTGTAGCCCAGGCTGGACTTGAACTAGCACAATCCTCAAGCCTCAGCCTCCCAAGTGCTCGCACTATAGCTGTGTGAGACCATGCTTGGCATAAGAATGTATATTCTAAAATTGAATTTATCTCAATTATTTGATATTGTTGTTCACAATCTTTATAATTTAAATTATTTAATTTATTTATTTTTTCTCAATGAGTAATCAAAAAACAGAATGAAATAAAAGTAAGTTTAATTTTTAAAATAATACATTTTCTTACTTGTTTACCATTGCTTAGACAACTTTTATTCTGCTAAATTACCTAAGTTCATTATACCTTATTTTGCATTAAGGCTCTAAGTTGATTCATCTTTTCCATAGTAGAAAGTCCATATCCTTGTACTTAACTTTTCTTTAATTCTTTTTATGCTTATATAATATTTTAAAATATGCAAAATTCATGGCCAGTACCTTTAATGACATCAATTTAAATAATGTTTTCTAGGGAGCCAAGGTACTGGCTGAATATCTTCATCTTGTTTGGTATTAGTTTTCTTCCAATGAAGAATATAGTATCTGCAGTATGTACAAGATACGCAAGCAATTTTTCTCACTTATTAGATTTGAATGTGCTAACTTTTGCTTTCTGATGAAGCTGTAAATAAATCTTAGTTTAGTAGTTTTATTTTAGTATTTTATTTTAGTTTAGTAGTTTAGAGAAACATCTAGAAGATGTTTCTCTGCACTTTTCTGCTGAAACTAAATCATCTCCCAATGATACTTATACTCTGGCATTTGTGTTTTTCTTTTAGTTTCAAAAAAGTTATTTTTTAATGAACCTCGTGGTGTCCTGTAATTAGCATGTAGAACCAAATCCTTAGACTCAGATCTATAAGGTACCCACATACAGATATGTGAAGTCTAACTTTATGCAGATACTAGTTGATTTGTAACTTCAATTCTTTTCTCTCCGCATCTTCAGTTCAATACCTTTACTCGTTTCCTCCTTCTCAGCTGCATGGGAAAGCGTGTCCATGATGGAATGCTTCTTAGGGCTTATCTCTTAATTTTCCATTACCTCAGATCCTCAAACACAGACAAGAAGCAAAATGTTTCTTATGCTTTTTGAGTGCCATCACTATCTCACTCAGTGGCTATCATTTACTAAGCCCTTAGGTGACAGGCACCTTGCCAAATCCAGGACATAATGATGTATGAGACAAGATTTTGCACTAACAGACCACATTAGATAAGACCTGCAAATAAATGTACATTAAAATAGCAGTGACAAAATATTCTATTAGTCGAGCGCAGAGTGTAAGTGCAAATTAGGCCCTTGTCTTGCATCTTCTAGTAACTTGCTGCATGGCAAGGGAAAGGTTCTTTAATTGTATAATGCTCCCTGTCTTCACTAAAAATGAAACCATAATAATCACATTAAATAGGTCCACTCTGAAGATTAAAAAGGAGAAAAAATATGTATAATCTTTGTTATAAAATATGTATTACCTGAATTATTTTTATTAAGTACTAAAATAATCATCACAAAAGAAGTAAAAATGGGGTAGAAATTGCACTGGATCTGAACACTGACAAAGAGTTTTTCAAAAATGAGGAGGAAGAACATTCCAGCAAGCTCCTCAGCTGTGAGGAACATTAGCATGATAATGAATGACGGGTCTGGGAGTTGTGTGCTATATTCCAATTTTAGTTTAATATTGCATCAGATAATCATTATAATAATTTATTCTATCATTTCTTCCAATATCAATTATTCTGCCAAAGACTTAATCAGTGCCTCTGTTTTCTAACAGTTGCAGTTAAATAATTTTCCAGACATTAAAAAACAGGGTCAGTTCTTTCAATCTGAAGATCACATCTTCTTTTGAGCAGAATTTACTCATTTTTAAAAGATTTCATTTTGTTTACCAATAAAATTGTAATCAATGTTTATTTTTTGATGTGTTTGGATGTATATTTTATTAATACACTTCAGCATTGTCTTTATCAATTTTCTTTTTGCTGGGACAGAATATCCAACAGCATCTTCTGACAGGCAAGTTATTTGCACTCACACTTTCAGTTTATGATCAGTTAGCTGCAAGGCAGCCACATTAGGGTAGAGGGGAACAGTGGTGTAAAAGCTGTTCAATCCACAGCAACCGGAAAGTAGAAACCGAGGGAGCCAGTTGTAAGAACGCTAGTAAGACATCACCAACCAGTCCCCACTTCTGATAGCATCATCTACTGAACTCATTGTTGAATATAGCACCTCCAGGACCCAATCACATTTAACACAAACATGTTAACGTGGGGAGATCATTTAAATGCAAACTGTAGCATTTGGTTCCTGGGCCCCAAAAGACTATTGTTCATTCCATTATGCAAGATGTATTTAGTCCACTCTCAAAGTTTAATCAGTTCCTATATTGCTGAAAAGTCCAAGTCCAAACTCTTAGCTGTGAAGCCCTGTTAAGATAAAAATGCAAGGTTAACACTTCCAACATATAATGGCACAGGGTAAACATTCCCAATTCAAATGGGAAACATAAAGGGAAATAATTTGGGTTCAAGAATGACTAATCTGCCCAGGACAGCATTAATTCCAATAGGCCATGTTTCATACCCATCATGATCTTAAAAGCCCTTGCTCATGAAAAATTGATGGCACAGTTTAGATCAGGTATAGACACGTTTTCTGTTTTTACATTCTCTAATTTTTAAGACAAGTTTAATCATTTATTTCATGTTATTTTGTTTTGGGGCTACATTTAGATTGATGTGAATATTTTTATTGTTATATCCTACCATTGCATGTGTCTTCCTTTGACTGACTACTTTCAAATCACTTCAAATTGTGTTAATATTTATTTTGCTTTACCTCTGTATTGTTGTCACTTTAATTTTATATTCTGAAAAATTCATAGAAAAAATTGTGCATATATATTTATTTCAGTGTGATATATATATATATAGATATATATGTAGATCTATGCATATCTAACTATATATATGATTGGTTCATTGATTGATTGATTGATTGATTGACATAGATTTGTTCTTTGCCTGCTCTTCTCTTCCTGTCTCTGTCTCTGTCTATGTCTCTGTCTCTCTCTCTTGCAGACTCTCTTTCTATATATCTTTTACTGTGTCTCTCTTTGTGATTCATGTTTACCATAATATTTGGTTTTAATTTATGTGTATTTAAAAGATATCTTTCTTGACTTCAAATTATCTAAAGTGAGGAAAGTCCATTAGAACTCCTTTTCAGCATATCTAAAATCTACTTATTTCCCCATTCAGAGTTTTACTTTGGGAACAGAGTATTATATTTATGATTTTTTTTATTGTATGACAACACAAAAGCAGAAAAATAAATTCATTTCAAGTTTGATAGATACAGACACTTGATGTGACAGAAAATATATGGATAGGTTTTTTTGTACATAAATGTTATTCTCTTTTATGTAGTTTTGTTTAAATCTCTTTCAGGTTTCATTCTGCCCTTTCAGGGATGTTTCATATACACATTCAGTTAGAAAATTATCTCCATTTCCCAGGAATTCTTCAGTAACTTAGATTTTTAAATATAATGCTGAAGTCTTTGTTTGATTGATCACTTTTGTTTCTAGATTTTGTAACCTGAGGAACTAGCTCTGAGATAACAATGTGTAGTATACTAACTCGTATTAATTCCCTACTGTTTTTGAAGTTTTGTATAATTTTTGTTCTTTTTTTCTGCTATGCTTTTTATTTTTATTTTTTCCCAATTTTTTTATTTAAAGAAAGAAAAGAAAATTTAAAAAAATAGAAAGAAGGAGAAAAAAGGAGAAAATTACAGAATTCCAAAAAATTAGCATAATAATATCGCTAGTTGATACATTACATATTGTCATCCTAAAAATAGTTGTTAGTTACAAAATCAAAGCAGAAAAACTTGCATTTTTCAAATGACCAGTGATGTTGAACATTTCTTTATATATTTATTTGTATATCATGTATTTATTTGTAATGATATTGTATATCATTTGTATATCTTCACCTGAGAACTATGTGTTCATCTCAGATGTCCGTTTCTGGAGAGGGTCTTTGAATTTGAGGGGTTTGATGTTTTTCAGTTCTTTATATGTTTTGAATATAAGTCCTTTGTCTGAGGGATTGTTAGCTAAGATTCTTTTCCATTCTGTGGGTTTTCTTTTCATTTTGCTGGTGATTTCTTTTGAAGTGCAAAAACTTTTTATTAATAGGAGATCCCAGTTGTTGATTCTTTGAAGTATTTCAATGCAGTTTGCATTATATTCATGAAGTCTCTGCTTACATCTATGTCTCCAAGATTTATACCTACCTTGACCTCCAGTAGATTTAGTGTTTTTGTTGTAATATTTAGATCCTTGATCCATTTTCACTTTAGTTTAGTGTATGTTGAGAGACATGGCTCTATTTTCAGTCCTCAGCATGTGGAAAGCCAATTTTTCCAACACCACTTATTAAAGAGACTATTTTTTCCAGTGAACATGTTTAGCCCTTTTGACAATTAAAAGCAGGCTACATGTCTTTGTAGTAGTGTTTTCAACTTCTAAATTGTTCCATTGATCCTCAGGTCTATTTCTTAGCCAATAACATGCTGATTGTATCATTGTGGCTTTATAGTATAGTTTCAAGTCAGGAACTGAGATGCTTCCTGTCTTGCCTTTGTTGCCCAGAATCGTCTTTGTTATTCTAGGTTTCTTTCATTTCCAGATGAATTTTACGTATATTTTCTATAGATCTGTAAGGTATGTTAATAGTATTTTGTTTGGGATTGCATTGAATCTGTATAACAGTTTGGGAGTATGGCCAGTTTCACAATGTTGGTTTTTCCTAACCAAGAGCAAGGAATATCCTTCCATTTGCTAATATTCTCTTCAATCTCCTTTTTTAGTGTAGTATAATTTTCAGCATATAGATCTTTTACATTCTTGGTTAGGTTGATTCCTAAGTATTTCATTTTTTAGATGCTATGATGAAGGGCAATATTTCCATTATTTCTCTCTTAGTGAATTTCTTGTTTGTGTACAGGAATGCTATTGATTTTGGAACATTGACTTTGTATCTAGTTACACTACTGAATTTGTTTATTATTTCTAGTAGGCTTTTAATGGAGTTTTTTGGGTCCTCTATATAGAGTATTATGTCATCTGCAAATAGTGAAAATTTAACTTCTTCCTTTCCTATCCTATCTTTATTCCTTCTATTTCTCTCTCTTGTGTGATTTCCCTGGCTAGTGTTTCCAGAACTATATTAGAAAGGAATGGTGATAGCGGACATGCTTGTCTTGTTCCTGATTTTAAAGTGAAAGCTCTCAGTTTTTGTCCATTTAGTATAATGTTGGCTGTTGCTTTGTTATAAGTGGCCTTTATGAGATTGAGCTACATACAGTCTATTCTGAGTTTCTGTAGGGTTTTTATCATGAACATGGGTTGGACTTCTTCAAAAGCTTATTCTGGGTCTATTGAGATGATCATGTGATTTTTATTTTTGGCTATGTTGATGTGATGTATAATATTTATTGATTTGCATATATTGAACCATCCCTGCTTTCCAGGAATAAATACCATTTGGTCATGGTGTATAATCTTTTTGATGATTTGCTGTATTCTATTTGCCAATATTTTACTAAGAATCTTTGCATCAACATTCATTAGTGAGACTGGTCTATAGTTCTCCTTTTTGCTTAGGTCTTTCTCTGGTTTTGGTATCAAACTGATCCTTGCCTCCAAGAATGAGTCAGGGAGGACTGCTTCACTTTCAATTTCATTGCAGAGTTTAAGGAGTATTGACATTAAATCTTCTTTTTTTTTTTTTTTTTTGGTACCGGGGATCAAACTCATGACCTCGCGCTGGCCAGGCAGGCGCTTAAGCCACTGAGCTAAATCCCCGGTCCAACATTAAATCTTCTCTACATTTCTTATAGAACTCAGCCGTGAATCCATCAGGACCTGGGCTTTTCTTTATTGGTAAGTTTTTAATCATGTTTTGGATTTCTGTAGCTGATTTGGGTTATTCAAAATTGTTATAACTTCTTGATTGAACATTGGTAGTTCATGTTTTTCTAGAAATCTGTCTATTTCCTCTGTGTTTTCACCATGAATAGATATTTTTAAAGTAGGTCTTCATGATCTTTTGAATTCCTTGGGATCTGTAGTAATTTCCCTCTTTTCAGTCCTTATTGCATGGATTTGAGTTTCTTTTTCTTGATGAGATTGGCCAGAGGTTTATCAATTTTGTTTATTCTGTCAAAAAAAAACTCTTTGATTCATTAATTCTTTTTTTAGTTTCAATTGCAATAATTTCTCCTCTAATCTTTACAATTTCCTCTCTTCTATGAGCTTTGAGTTTGCCTTGCTCTTCATTTTCTAGAAGCTTGAGATGTAGCATTATTGTTGTAGTCAGGGGTTGTACACAGAATGGTTAGAATCAGAACATGGAGTTTATAATATTGTTTTATGATGGTTTTACCCAGAGTTAACACAAGAAAATGCAAGAAATCTATGCACAACACCAAAGACATATAATATTTAACCAAGGGCCTGAATCCCACAGCAATGTCCCACTTGAGTCCAGATGAAGACATAGAGCTCATGACAATGCCTCCCACAAGTCCAACTGCAGGGTTAGAGCCCACAAGAAGGACTCACACCAGTATCTCTTAAGGATCCATGCTGGAAAGAACCAAAGGTCAGTGGTGAAACCTAGGACATCTATGCCAGGAGGGTGAAGGAGCTGTGCTGGTAGGTCAAGAGTTCTATGCTGAAGCTGAGAAGTCACACTCACAACAAAGACCAGGGCTGTCCTGAAAAGCACCACATCCATCCTCAGTGACATGGAGGGCCTGAACTCCTCTGATGACAAGCACAGTTGAGTACATGCAAAGAAGCCAATGTGATGAGTTCATCCTGGATACCAAGCAGTACACATCTTCCTCTCCGGAGCCAGGAAGCAATGCTTGATGTGAGGACCAGAGCTTCTCCAGGAGAACCTAATGGATCAAACAGCAACATGTAGGAGAACCCACAATTCCTCACCTCATTAATGCCTCAATGCATTAACACTTCAGTGTACCTCAAGGCATCTCAACACATCAATGCCTAGATTTTCCTTCTCCGCATCTCTATTTATGCTGGCAACTTTCCTCAGGTGAAACATCTAAGCTCAGCAGCATGGTGACTCAGTTCCACTGGTGTTAAGTTGACCACCAGTTTTTAAACCACAAAAATTAGGTTATTTATTTGTGTTCATTCTTTTTTCTTGATGTGACTATTTATTGCTATATATTTTCCTCTTAGGACTGCTTTCATTGTGTCCAATAGGTTACACTATGTTGTATCTGTATTTTCATTGTATTGTAGGTATTGTTTTATTTGTTCTTTAATTTCATCTGTAACCCAGAGGTAATTCAGAAGGTTGTTATTTAATTTCCATGTATTTATGCAGGTTTTGCAGCTTTTATTCCAGTGATTTCCAGTTTTAGTGTGGAATATGGTTCAATATATGCAAATCATTATAAATGTATAAATATTATACATCACATCAACATAGCCAAAAATAAAAATCACATGGGATAATTTTGCTCCTTACACATTTAGTTAAGAATGCTTTATGGGTTAATATATGGTCCATTTGTAAGAATGTCCATGTGCAGGTGACAAGAATGTATATTCTGGTGTGGTTGGGTGGAACACTCTGTAAACATCCACTAAGTCCATTTATTCACAGGTGTGATTGAGTTCTGTTATTTCTTTGCTGACTTTTTGTCTAGTTGATCCATCTCTTTGACAGTGGGATGTTAAGGTCTCCTATTGTGGTTCTGTTATTGTGTAGTTAGTATTTAATGTCTATTAGTATTTGTCTTATATAGTTGGGTTCTCTTGTATTTGGTGAATATATATTTATAATTGTAATTTCTTACTCTTGTAGTTTTCTATTTACAAGTATGTAGTGGCCTTTGTCTCTTTTATCCCTTTTAAGTTTGAAATTCACTTTGTCTAAAAAACAGAATAGCTACTCCTGCATTTTTCTGGGTTCCTGTTGCATGGAATGTTGTTTTCCATCCTTTGACTTTTAATCTATGAGTTTCTTTTTGTATAAGATGTCTTCCTTGTATTCAGCATTTTGTGGGATCCTGTTTCTTGATCCATTCTTTCAATCTGTTTCTTTTGATAAGTGAATTGAGCCCATTTACATTTATGGATATCACTTATATGTACTGGCTTGACTTTGCCATTCTGTGCTCCTATTGCTGATTTCCTTCTTTTCTCCCTCTTTAATTTCTTATCCACCCTGGTGGTTTCTTTCCATTGTGGTTCTGGAGATTGTGGTCATTTTTATCTCTATCTGGCATATCTTTCAGTAATCTTTTTAGAGTTGGTTTTGTGGACATGAATTTCTTCAGCTGTTCTTTGTCATGGAAGTAACTTGCTTCTCCATTAAATTTGAAAGACAGTTTTGCTGCATACATCAGTCTGGGTTGAAAGTTGTTTTCTTTTAGTGCTTGAAATACTTCACTGTGAACTTGTCTTAACATGAAGGTTTGTGCTGAAAAGTCTGCCATAATTCTAATAGGTTTTCCTTGATAGGTGAGTTGCACCCTTTCTCTAACAGCTTTTAGTATTCTGTTTTTATGCAGTATGGCTTGACTCTTAATTATTATATGTCTGGGTATAGATTTATGTTGGTTGTCACTGTTTGGTGTTCTGTGTTCCTTACTTATTTGTATATCAGATTTTTTTTGCATGTTTGGGAAATTTTCTATTACTTCTGTGACTATTTTAGTTATATCACTTGTATTGACTCCTGCATCTTCACTGACACTTATTAGTTTTATATTGTTTCTCGTGGCATCATCTTGAAGCTGCTGGATTGTCATTTCATGCTGCCTTGTTGTTTTTATAATTTCTACCCTTTAATGGTCACTGTCTGCATTCCTGTCCTCAAGGTCTCAAATTCTATCTTCAGCTTCATTTAAACGGTTTTGCCAGCTTTCAATAGAATTTTTTGTTTCTTGGATATCCCTTTGAATTTGTTTCATGGATTCTGCTTTTTTTCTTATTGTTCATTCAAAGTTTCAATTTCCCATGCTCCTGTTCTTTTTTTTTTATTTATTTCTTCTCTAGATATATTGAGCAACTCATTTACTAAGGTTGTTATTTCTGTCTCTACATAAGACATTATTTCTAATTTGATTTTCTCTGTAGCCTTATGGATTTGTTTCTGGACTTCATTTGCTACCTTTCCAGAGATTTCTGGTGTATGACTTTTAAAGTCTTCTATTTCAATGTCACCTGTGCTTACTCCTGATGGATTTGATGTTTGAGATTGCATTTTGCCTTTTTGTTTTGTCATTTTCACCTTTTGTGTAAGTATTTATTCTTTTAATCTTAACAATCTCAACTATCCATTGTGTGAATTTTAGGGTCCTACTGTGTGGTTGATGTTTGTCCAATTGCTGGGTCCCACAATGATGAGGAGTGCCAGTCACTGGAATTCCTCCTGCAGGGTTTGTTGGGTGAGTCCTCTGTTCTTCCTGGACTAACTAGCCTAGAAGTATTGATGTAGGTCTACTCTTAGTTCCTGCTATTGCTATGTCTTCAGGTTGTTGCAGATCACCAGATCTCCCTGTCTATAGTGTTTGTATCAGCCTAGACCATACTGTATCACTGGGTGTCTCATAAGCTCTTTCAATTTTCTCCAAGTTGAGGGAGACCTTATTAGTGCATCCTCAACCTGTCTGATGTTCTCTGTGTGAAGGAGGAGATTACCCACTGTATTGCCTGGTTCACCAAGGCCTTACAGTTAGAAGGAGCTTCACTTCCACTCCTATTTACTCACTGAAAACCTCTATTTTAGGGGCAAACTCACCATACTGACTGGATCCTGCTGAGGAGTGAGGGGTTCCTGAGTCTCCCATTGAGCCAGCACAGTAATCCACTGTAGTCCAAAGTTCTCAGAGATGGGGTTGGACCCAAAGGTCAACTGCAGAACTAGGTCAGGGCTGGCCCATGGCAGGGGTCTGGCATCCCAGGCATGCTGGGCCAAGGGGTGGGCCCGCAGTGGAGGTCGTTGTGTCCCAGGCATGGAGGGTGAAAGGGTGGGCCCACAGTTGTGCTCTAAGCCCACTCATGCATGCTGAGCTTAGGGACAGGCCCACAGCAGAGGTCCCATGCCACTCAGTCATGCCAAGTGTATCCTAGGTGTTCTGGGCTGAAGGGGGTCCCACAACAGCAGTCTGAGGAGACCCAGTCATGCCAGGCTGAGGGGTCATCCCGCAGTGGCAGTCCAAGGTGGCTCAGTCATGCCAGGCTGAGGGCCTAATAGCACATTTTTGACAAAAGATTTGCATGGAATACAAACTCTTGTAAGTAAAATACAAATAGGTTAGCTGGGATGTGCATGGATTCCAGCCACCAGTGGCAACCCATTGCCCCATCCCAGGAACACTGCAATGCTCCCAGAGTGTACAATGCGGAGCCCCACCAGTGTGGTGTGGCCAGAGCCAGGAGCACAGTTCTATGCTTTTTAAAATAAAAAAAAATACAATGCCATCAATTGTAAGGACAGATGTTTTCTTCTCCATTAGTTTTTCCATAGAAACAGTTCCCACACTCTTGAAAATGCAATAGTTAAATTTTAATTTTATATGATACATTTTTCATTAAATGACAATGGAATCAAGAAATTTGTTACTACTTTTCCTTATGCCAATGCCCTCTCAAAAGCCCTAACACATTTACTTCTTTGTTTCAGCTATAAATCTAGTTATTATCAAAGATAATAGAGAATCATTTGGGACAACAACACATTGGGTATTTCTTAAAACACTTTCATTTTTTCTGGAAGAGCAGAGTTATACAGTTTGTAATTTTTGGTTTTTAAGTCCATGGTGTCAAAAGAAAAGTTTTTACTATTCATTTGCTCTGATTTTTCCCCTTGTCTAAATTGGAGATGATTGTGTTTTTTCCATGTAGATGCAATTGTGATGTGGTAAGTGCAGTGTTTCTGTTGTTGGAATGCAACAATGTGTTCCTGTAGGAAGCATTTTTAAAGCATATGACTTAAACATATTCTATTTCCTTTTTTAAAATGATTCTATTCTTGTTTACTTGTATTTTCTTATGTGAGTATGATTAATGTGTTATGTGTGTGTGATTTTTTCCTACATTTAAAAATTTTATGAAAGAAACATCCCTTCAGTAGGTCTTAGCTGTTGGCCTTGAAGAAGCAAATTATCATGTTTTGGTTTAATAACTTTTAATCACGAGGACCCTAGTCCCAGATTTAAACTTTACTGATGACCTCTGAGTGGAAAAGGGACTCTAACCTGGACTGAACCCACAGTCTGATGAGTGCTTGCAGTGTATCCTGGCAATATCTTAAACAGAAGACCAAAATAGCCCTCATTAGAAATCAGTCAGTAAGCAAGTATTTGAATAAACTAGAAATTTTGTTGAAGATTTAAGTAAATATACTTTAGTTAAATACTGGTTCCTTAAAATGTTTCCTTTTAATCTAAGATGTAGCATTTATGATAGCCTATAGTCATTAATTTCAATTTATAATAACTTGTATTTGAAATTATAATGTGGTAGATCTTTATATTTTTTCAGAAACATATTTTTCTAATTTTCTTTCTGTCAGTGACACACTTGTTTTTCTATCTCTATGTATTGTAATACTTAATGAAAACATTTCTTCAAAGGGAACAAAACTTTTAAAAATTTTTGCTTTTTGTAAAATGTTGTAGAATAAACCATATCATTGTGTCACTCAAGAAGTCTTCTTATTTGATACAAAGAAAATTGAATTACAAAGAATAACTGATTTGTTGAAGTTCAAGTGACAATAATTAGCATAATTAACAATAGAAATGAAATTTTCCAGTTTCAGTGTTCCAGGTTCAAACTTCTTTCTGTTTTACTGTGCTTTACATAAAGAAGAAGATGTAACCTGGGTTTGAAAAAGATTGGAGATTGAAGGTACCTACTTTCAGTTTGACCTACAGCTGAATCATCTATTAAATTTATTAGACTGAGCAATTCAACATAATATCACTATGCTTCAATTTCCTCTTTTGCTAACAGTGATTTATAATAATAATTTATATATACTATATATATATATATATATCTGCATGTGTCTGTGTTATGTGAATAAAATTAATTTCACATGAAGATAAAATGTTTCATTCATTATTAACTATAATTAACTGGTGCTAATAAAAGTTAATTCTACATATAAAAGAATCTTAATACAACACTCTCAAATTCCATTGCATCAAGTGAAATAGTTGGATAATAAATAGTTATTATCACTGTAAAGTCTCCAGGATTTTGTCTCAAACCTGAAAGTATCACACATGATGTGAGATGCTTTTTGAAATCAGCTGTACTTACAGAAATTTACTTAAGGCTAAGAAATAATGTTTATCACTAATTACTTTTAAGTATTACTAGAAAAGACTCATAAGGAAAATTTTCAAAAATTATTGCTTTGGCATTAAATATCATGTAAATTATTAGACTGTTGGCAGAATAATACATTTGTTCTGTTTATGTAACATTCTTCTCAGCTTCACTATGTACAGTACAAACTGTCGTATGAAGAGCAGTTTTATCATGCCCTCCTGGATAATTTGGTGGACTTTGGGGACTGAATTCATTTATCCTATCCATTGCATTTAGGAAAAATTAATCTTTCCTCTCAAATTAAAACAATCCAGATATATCATCATCTGACTGAAAGTGAAAGTAAAGATTATTTTGGTTGGAAATATTGTTTGCATCCTTAAAATATCCTCAAATGCAGTCAAATATTAATAAAAGGATTCGACTTAATAGTGTAAGAAAATTCTACTAGTCTTTCTAGGGATTTAAAAGAAGATTGCCAAGCACCAGTCCTCTGAAATATTCTATCTTCTGAATCTCATGAACATTGTTGCTGCCTAGATTGCTGTGATTTTAGCACACATGATGAATTAATGACTTAATTGTCATTCTGTTTAACTGGACTGAATTTATAGAGTTTACTATACTTTAAATATAACTTTAACATTCAGTTTATTTCCAGTTTTCCATGAAAACCAACAATTTTTTTTAAATAGGTTAGAATATTTCCTATTTATATTTTAGAAAAAAATAATTATGGTCTAAAATTTGATGGAAATAATGGAGTTTATGGTCACTTCATTCAAATTACAGACATAATTACCCTCTGCTCTTTTGCTGAGGATGATATTATTATAGAGTACTGTTAAAAGATTTCAATATATTTTACAACTAGTCAAGATATCTAATTATTTATAACTTTACTTGTGGCATAGTCGTATATCTGTGTGTTTACTGCTAAATTTGCATGCTAAAGGCCTAGTTCATTTTTTATATACACACATGACTAAAACTGCAGTGCTTTTTATTTGTCTTCAGAAAATCAGTGCTCTCTCAGGCCTATCCCTTTCCACCATGCCATTATTCCTCTTGCAGGCAGGGTAATTCATTATATATATATATATATATATATATATATATATATATATATATATATTTCACTGGCAAATTCCTATTTAGCTCACTTTTACTTTGTCTTTTTATACTTCCATTACTAATTTTGTGTTAATTATAATATTTTCCATATTATTTCTCAACAGGGATATTAATCCCTAGTGAAGACATTTCCTCATGAAAATATAATTGCCCCTTTACCAAATGAAGCTTCTTTGTTAGACTATTTTTCCTGTGAATTTTATCGCCATCAAATTATAGATTGCAATTATTTTCTTTTCTAAGTTATAAATAATGTATATTTGAATATATTTAAGATAGTAATTTACTGTTATTCAGAGAAAACTGGAGAAATATTGAATGATAAATACATATTTAAAATATGTTAAAAGACATTCTATATTAAGCTTAAAAGCCAAAAATAAACCTGTACACAAATTATTACTTCTTTGAGACATTCTGTCTTCTTGCTATATATCTAATTCTCCATAGATGAGAAATAAGACTTAGTCAACATAGAAAATTAAAATCTTATTATATTAATAGTATTCATATGACATAACAATGTATCTTTAAGTTTTGAAATATTTTTATAGTTTATTGCTCCTTTTATTAAATTATCAATTCTCTCTTCTCTGATATTATCAGTTCCTTGATGAAAAGAACTTATAAAAATGTGTACTTAAAAATAGTAATCAGCAATTACTGACACATTCATACATCAAGTATACATAGTCTCTTTTAAAAATAATCTATTTTAAGCAGATGTAATGTTCAAATTTATTTTTAGAATATTTTTTTCCAAAGACTATATTACTCATCTTCCCAAACTTAGCAACATCTCATAATGTAACTTAAAGGAATTTAACATATTTTAAGATCTGATGGAAAAATTATATTTAATTATGACCCCAATAACTTAACTTCAGAATTATTCCTTGTGTCACTAAATATTATCTATAGCTTTAATTAAAATTTTATTATCATTGAGAGAAATATTACATATATGTTCTGTAGTTATGATGCTATTGCCACTTTTGAAAATGTCTTCTTCATATTACTTTCCTCATCTCCATCATTCTCCTTTCCTATCTCCCTCCCTCTCTCATTTCCTCTTTCTCTTGCTGTTCTCCTCTCACTTCCTTTCTTCTTTTACTCCTTGTTTTATACTTTCACTGTACTTTCTCTTTCAAATAGTCAATACAGTTTATATTTCAGATATTAATGAGCTGGTCTAGAAACTTCCTTTCCAGATTTCTTCCAGTGATGTCAAAGTCTCCATTTACTTGTTATCATATTAATTTTTATATTTTTAAACTATTTTGCATTTATATATACAACTCAAAGAAGGGAAATGAAAAAAGAAATTTTAAAGTATACAGTTTTAAAATTTTTTCGCTAAAGAAAAAAAGCAAAAGAAAATACAAAAAAGGGTAGCAACAATACAAAATTCCAAGGGAAAAAAAAGAAAAGAACAAAAAATACTAAGAAATCATTATTTCATAATTTACATACTGTCATCTTGGAAATAGTTGTTCAAGTTACAAATTTAAAGTGTACAAAGTACACATTCAAACATTGAGACTGTAAACAGTCCTGCTCCATGATCTAACCAAGACAGTAATATGGTCATTCATCTTACACACTTAAACATACATGCAATTATATCATTTAGAGCACTTTCTTTTCATCTCTCTTTTACAGTAGCAATTACACATTTTGGGTTTTATTACTCCTACATTTCTTACTACTTCTTACACTAGAGACACAATGTGATATTTATAAATATGATTTTTATTTATTTCACTAATGAGGGTAGTCTCAAGTTGTCTCCATTTACCTATGAAGGCCTCAAGATCATCTTTCTTCATAGCTGAGTAATATCCCATTGTACAATAATAACACATCTTTTTTATCCACTCTGTGGTTGATGGGCATAGTGGTTGTTTCCAAGGTTTAACTATTACAAATTGTGCTGTTAAAAGATTTAGCTATTACGAATTGTGCATGGGCCCATTTATATTACTGTGATATGAACTTTTCAGGTTTTCTGGGAAAATATCCAGGAGGGGACTAGCTGGGTTGAATGGATCTTCCAGTCCTAGTCTTCTGAGAATTCTCCAGTGTAGTTGCACCAGTCTACACTCCCAACAACAGTGGAGCAGTGTTTCTTTTTCCCCACATCCTCAATGACATTTGTTATCAGTTGATTTCTTGATGACGGCTATTATTTCCAGAGAGAGATGAAATCTCAATGTTGTTTTAATTTGCATTTCTAGAAGGACCAGTGATGGTGAACATTTCTGCATGTATTTATTTACCATTTGTATATCTTGATCTGAGAACTGTGTGGTCATCTCAGCTGCCCATTTTTGGAGAGGGTCTGTGATTTTGGCCAGCTTGATTTTTTCAGTTCTTTATATGTTCTTGATATAAATCCTTTGTCTGAGGTGTTGCTGGCTAAACTTTTTTCCAATTCTATGGGTTTTATTTTCACTGTGTTGGTGATTTCTTTTGAAGTGCAGAAACTTTTCAGTAATATGAAATCCAAATTGTTGATTCTCTGAAGCATTTCCAGTGCAGTTTGCGGTTTGCTCATGAATTCTCTGCCTATTCCTATGTCTCCAAGACTTCTACCTACCTTATCTTCCAGTAGATTTAGTGTTTCTGTTTTAATATTTAGGTCTGTGAACCATTTAGACTTTAGTTGTGCACTGTGATAGTCGTGGATCTAGTTTCAGTCTTCTGCATGTGGAGAGCCATTTTTTTCCAACATCATTTATGAAAGAGGTTATCCTTCTTCCAGTTAACACGTTTAGCCTCTTTGTCAAATATCAGGTGGCTGAGTGTCTTTGTAGTAGTACTTGCATCTTCTAATCTGTTCCATTGGTCCTCAGGTCTATTTCTTTGCCAATACCATGCTGATTTTATCATTGTGGCTTTGTAGTACAGTTTCAAGTCAGGAATTGAGATGCCTCCTGCCTTGCCTTTATTGCCCAGAATTATCTTTGCTATTCTAACTTTCTTCTGTTTCCAAATGAATTTTAGGAGTGTTTTCCCTAAATCTGTGAGGTATGTCAAAGGTATTTTGATTGGGATTGCATTAACTCTGTATAACAGTTTTGGGAGTATGGCCATTTTCACAATGTTGGTTCTTCCTAGCCAACAGCAAGGAATATCCTTCCATTTTCTAATATCATCTTCAATCTCCTTTTTTAGTGTAGTATAATTTTCAGCATATAGGTCTTTTACTTTTTTAGTTAGGTTGATTCCTAGGTATTTCATTTTTTAGATGTTATTGTGAAGGGCAATTATTTCCATTTTTCTCTCTTGGTGAATTTCTTGTTTGTGTACAGGAATGCTATTGATTTTTGAGCATTAACTTTGTAGCCAGCTATACTGCTGAATTGGTTTATTACATCTAGTAGTATTTTAATGGAGTTTTTTGAGTATTTTATATAGAATATTATGTCATCTGCAAATAGTGATAATTTAACTTCTTCCTTTCTTATCTTTATTCCTTTTATTTCTCTCTCTTGTGTGATTGCTCTGGCTAGTGTTTCCAGAAGTATATTGAAAAGCAGTGGGGATAGTTGACTTGCTTGTCTTGTTCTTGATTTTAAAGAGAAAGCTTTCAGTTTTTGTCCATTTAGTATAATATTGGTTGTTGGTTTGTCATAGATGGCCTTTATAAGGCTGAATTACTAACCATGTATTCTGAGTTTCTGAAGGGTTTTTATCATGAACATGTGTTGGACCTTATCAAAAGATTTTCTGCATCTATTGAGATGACTATGTGGTTTTTGTTTTTGGCTCTATTGCTATGGTGTATCACATTTATTGATTTGCCCATATTAAACCATCCTTTCATTCCTGGAAAGAAACCCATTTGGTCATGATATATAATCTTCTTGAAGATTTGCTGCATTCTACTTAGCAGTATTTTATTGAGGATCTTTGCAACAATGTTCATTAGTGAAATTGGCCTATAGATCTCCTTTTTTGTTGGGTCTTTCTCTGGTTTTGGTATGAGAGTAATGCTTGCCTCCAGGAATGATTTAGGGGAGATTTCTTTCTTTTTAATTTAATTGAAGAGTTTAAGGAGAATTGACATAAAATCTTCTCTAAATTTCTTGTAGAATTCAGCTGTGAATCCATCAGGACCTGGGCTTTTCTTTGCTTGTAAGTTTTTTGTTACATTTTCAGTTTTAATAGCTGATATTGGATTATTCAAAATTGCTATATCTTCTTGGTTGAGCTTTGGTAGTTCATATGTTTCTAGAAATCTGTATATTTTCCTTTGTGTTTTCCTGTCTACATGAGTAGAGATTTCTAAAATAGGTTTTCATGATTTTTTGAATTTCCATGGGATTTGTAATAATTTACACTTTTTTAGTCCTTATGGCATGAATTGGGGTTTTTTCTTTCTTTTTCTTTATAAGGTTAGCTACAGGTTTGTCAGTTTTGTTTATTCTCTCAAAAAAACAGATATTTGTTTCATTAATTCTTTGTATTTTTTTTTTAGTTTCAATTGCATTGATTTCTGCTCTAATCTTTACTATTTCCTCTCTTCTATGAGCTTTGGGTTTAACTTGCTCTTCTTTTTCTAGAAGCTTGAGATGAAGCATTAGGTTGTTTACTTGTATTTGCTCTGTTTTCCTGCTATGACAGTTTATTTGCTACATACTTCCCTTTTAAGACTGCTTTTATTGCTTTCAACAGAATACAATAGGTTTTTGCCAAATTTTCATTGAATTGTAGGTATTGATTTATTTCTTCTTTAATTTTCTCTCTAGCCCATTGGTTGTTCAGAAGGTTGTTATTTAATTTCATGTATTTATGCAGGTTTTGCAATTTCTTTTGCCATTAATATCCATTTTCAGTGTGCTATGGTCAGATAGTATGCATGAGTTAATTTCAATACCCTTGCATTTACTTAAGAATGTTTTATGGGACAATATATGGTCTATTTTGGAGAATGTCCCATGGGCAGCTGTGAAGAATTGTGGTTTGGTGGAACACTCTGTAAACATCTACTAAATCCAGTTGTTCACAGGTATGATTCAGTTCTATCATTTCTCTGCTGATTTTTTGTCTAGTTGATCTATCTCTTTGTGTTAGTGGGCTCTTAAGGTCCCCTATAATAATTGTATTCCTTTATATTTGTTTTTTTGTGTCCATTAGTATTTGTCTTATATAGTTGGGTGCTCCTGTGTTTGGTGCATATATATTTATAGCTGTTAGCTCTTCCTCTTTATTTTTTCCACTTATGAGTATGTAGTGACCATCTTTGTCTCTTTTAATCATTTTAGGTTTCAAGTTCACATTGTCTGCAAATAGAATAGTTACCCCTTGTTTTGTTCTGGGTTTCTGTTGCATGGAATACTGTTTTTCATACTTTGACATTTAATCTATGAGTTTGTTTTGGGTCACATGTGTTTCTTGTATCCAGCATATTGTGGGATGATGTTTCTTGATCCATTCTGTCATCCTATTTCTTTTGATAGTTAAATGAGACCATTTACATTTATGGATATCACTGATATGTAGTGGCTTGACTTTGCCATGTTATGTTCCAATTGTTTGATTTCTGCTTTTTCCCCTTATTTAATTGCTTGTCCTACCTGGAGTTTTCTTTATGTTGTTTGTGGTCATTTTTATCTCTGTCTAGTATGTCTTTCAACACTGTTTCTAGGGTTGGTTTGGTAGATGTGAATTTCTTCAGTTGTTCTTTTTTCATGGAAGTATCTTGTTTCTCCATTAAAGTTAAATGAAAATTTTGCTGGGTACATCAGTCTGGGTTGAAAGTTGTTTTCTTAAAAAAAAAATAAAGAAAGCTTTTTTTCTCTCAGGGCTTGAAATATCTCACTCCAAGTAGTCTTGACTTGAGGCTTTGTGCTTAAATGTCTGCTGTAATTATAATGGGCTTTCCTCTACAGGTGACTTGTGTCTTTTCTCTAACATCTTTGAGTACTCTGTTTTTATGTTGTATGTCTGAGATCTTAATTATTATCTGTCTGAGTGTAGATTTATGTTGGTTGAGACTGTTTGGCACTCTATATGCCTCACTTATCTGTATGTCAGATTTTTTCCCATGTTTGGGAAATTTTCTCCCTTTATTTCTATGAATATTTTGGATATGTTGTTTGTATTGACTCCAGCATCTTCACTAATGACTATTAATCTTATATTATTGCTCTTGGCATCATCTTGGAGCTTCTGGATTTGTCATTTTATGCTGCTTTGTTATTTTGAAAAGTTCTATCCTTTCACAATCACTAACTGCGATCCTGTCCTCAACGTATGAAATCCTATCCTCAGCTTCATTTAAAGAGTGCTGCATGCTTTGAATAGAATTTTTTGTGTCTTAGATGTCTCTTTCAGTTTTCTTCATGAATTCTGCTTGTTTTCTATATTGTTCATTCAAGGTTTCAATCACTTTCCCATGCTCCTGTACTCTTTTCTATATTTCTTCTTTAGCTGTACTCAGCAAGTCCTTTACTAAGCTTGTTTCTTCTATCTTTTCCTGGGAGAGTACTCTAATTTGATTTCCTCTATGCCCTTATGGAGTTGTTTTTTTATTTCATTAACTATCTTTTCAGTGATGTCTAGTGTGTTACTTTAGGAGTCCTCTAATTCAATGTCTCCTCTGATTGCTGCTGATGGACTGGATGTTTGAGGTTGCATTTTTCTTTTTCATTTTGTCATTTTCCTCTTTTGAGTTAGTGTTTGGTCCTTCAAACCCACTAGTGTCAATGTTGGTAGTGTATATATTGGTGTCCTACTGTAAGGTTCATGTTTGTCCAATTGCTGGGTCCCACAATGAATAGGTGGGCCTGACTTCCTGCTGTGGGGCCTGTTGGTTGAGTCCTGTATTTTTCCTGGGCTGACAAACCTAGTAGCATTGATATAGGTCAGCTTTTAGTTCCTGCTGTTACTTTATCTTCAGGTTATTCAGGTCATCAAATCTCCCTGTCTATAGTGTTTTTATTGGCTTATTCCCTATTGTGTCCCTATTGTGTGCCTCTGTGTCTCATAAGCCCTTTTGATTTTTCTTTAAGTTGGGGGAGTCTTTCTCAGCACACTCCTCACTCTGCCTGATGTTTTCTGTGTGTAGAAAGGGGTCACCCTCACTCTTGTCAGACTTAACAAGGTCTTACAGTTAGTTGGAGGGAGCTTTACTACTGGCCCTATTTAGCCACTGTACACCTCTATTTTAGGGGCATACTCACCACACTGACTGGAGCCATCTCAAATCTTGTTTTGGTGAGGTAGTCACTTAATCTCCCCTCAAGCTAGCACAGATAATCCACTGTAGTTCAATGTTCTTCTGGGTGCAGAGTTCCAAGTTTTCCTGGTGCCCTGGGATTTCACAGGAGTGGATGCAGTCAGGGCCCCGGGGTGGGTTCCAGGCCCTGCTGGCTGCTTGGAGTTCACCGAGCATAGTCTGGTTAGGCATGGTGGTTCCTCTCGTGCACCTTGGGGTGATATCAGATGCAGCACATGCTCTTACTGCCTGGGCACAGAGCTCTAAATTTGTCCCCTGCACACTGGGATTCCATAGGAGTGCACACGTTCAGGGCCCAGGGTGTGTTTTGGGCCCTGCTTGATGCTTGGAGTTCACTGAGCATGGTCCGGTTAGGCCTGCTGGTACTTCTAGTGCACCTTGGGGTGTTATCAGATGCAGCTTAGCTTCTTTTTTTAGATACTGAGAAACAGTACAGTAAGTGAGCAGCTGGCCCCTCTCCAACCCTGCTGCTCCATCCAAAGACTAAAGTATACATTTTTATGTTAGCTTATTCTCACCAACACCTATCATTTAATAGTTGTCAATACGTAGTGCAATAAGTGTGAAAACATAAAACGTTTTTATCACTAAAATCAGGCTTTTGTGTACAAATTTCTTTGAATTTTGTTTTAACAATCAGCACAATTGAAATCTCTCAGAGTTCCATTTCACAAAAAAATTATACCTGAATAATCTCACCAATTCATTTTGAAAGAGGTTTTTAAAGTCTGAGATTAAAATTAAAATTTAGCTGTGAAAGGTCACCATGTTGCTTTTCCTATAAGGTGGTCAATGGTCCTGAAACTTTAATTTTATTTTATTTTTATGACTTACTAAGTGGTTTTTAAACCACCTATTTAGAAAATCAGTATAACACTATTCATGTTTTATAGTATTTTTAAAGCAGTAATTAGAGTTTATTTTCTTCTCATGGACCCATTCAATTGCCCCTAACAATAAGCATGCATAATAACTTCTTAGTTCTAAAACTGTTCTAGAAAATGTGTGCATTTTTGTATCCTGACACACATAAGTATACCTACAAGCATGTAGTTACCCATACTACAGTACTCCTTTGTCACTGATTTTTTATTTTGTCAGTAATATGCAAGTTAAGATGAGACTTTACCATCAAAAGCAAAATGGTAGCACCAATCCACATCAATCCTTAAAAAACAAAGACACTTCTTTTAACAGTTAACATGATACATTGTAAAGACTATTCCTGTGGAAATAACATCAGATTGTACTACAGAAGTTGAAATAGTAAAAGAAGAGTTAATGTTATGAGCTTCTGATGAGTCCTTTGAGGTTCAGTTGAAAACAACACCAGATGGCTGTAGAGGAGAACATTCTAATGATACTGATGTAGACAACCCTTCACTGTTCATCAACTTGGCAATGCCCATCTGCAGTCTATAAACTGCATGACCTGGACATGCCCCATAGCCTGATTTTATCGCTAGGAATCAAATATTTTTGCCCCAATGAGTTCAATAAAGGAAAAAAAAAATCCTGTACAAATTATAATAAAAACTTTAATTATCTAAAATCTATTTCTATTGTCCTATTAATTCTGAGTATGGCCTGTTGTCTTTGTGTAATCTTAAGAATAATCTGCTTTGATGAAATGAATTATTTGCATAAACCTCAGTATCTGCAGTTTTCTTCTTTGAGCCTACCTATTTGTGTTTCATCGGTCATTTTACTTGATGAGATGACAAATTCCATCTCATGTAATTCAGCTCAAGTAATATATATATACTCATGTTAGTTAAGTAAGACTACGTGCTACATAAAGATAGATGTGCCCTTTATATAAACATTATGATTCAACTCATTATAGTGCCCTACTAAAATACTAAGATATTCTGAATATTGAAGTGCAATTGGCATTCTTTCTGCAGGTTCAGCATCTTTGGATTCAAATATGGTTAAAATATTCTTAATTCTCAGCAATAGACAGATGCAGTGCTTTTTGGTCATTATGCAGTAAGCAAAATTATGAAACAACCTTCCACACAGAATTTTCTTATTTGAGATATAAGTAACCTTGAGATAATTTATCATACAGATGCATGAATTTTAATTATATTTTACATAATTGGATATAAGAGATCTTTGTCTCCACAGGTTTTGACATGTGTGTGATCTTCTAGAGTCCATCCTGCACAGACAATTTCATTGCTTCTAGAGTGAATTACTATACAAGTGAATTTCATTATGGCACTAATAAAATTAATCTTTATCCCTATGCCACATTAAGACTTGTCAGTTGGATAGTATGATGTTTTCAGTTTGTTTATTTAATAGTAGATTTTTGAAGAAATTATGCAGGAATATTTTCTAATTAGTGCCGTACTTGTTTTTTTGAAACAGTTTCTGTAGTAATCATATGACATAATGAATGACAAATCATATATTATGAGGCTGTTTTGTTTTGTATTCTGTTGAATAGAAAAGCTATTGCTGATTTTCTAAAAGTATGTGAAATTTTTCTCATAACTCATAGGAGTTCTTGTAAATAAAGAAAATTCAGGGGAGAAAAAAGCATCTTTTGTTTTCCAGTTTTATCAGATGTCCTGTTCTTTTATACCCAACTTATTCTTTCAACTGAAAATTCAATATATTACATAAAAATAATTCTGTAATTTTCTTGTATTAGGGAATTTCTCACTATACTGAATTCCACTATAGTTTTTAGTTTCCAATACACTTTTTTTAACTTTGAACTATACATATATTGGTATCCCTAAAGGTTTTTTTTTGTTTAAAAAACAAAATACTTTACTGATATAGTCTAGAACTTGTTATGTAATATTTTAAATATCTTTAAACTGTTACAAAAACATAAAAATGTAACATAATATAGAGTACAATTGTCAGCTCTAATTCACATATATATTTTGCAATATTTAAATCAATTGAAACATCCTTCTCTTCAAGCATACATGTTTCTTCATACTGAAAAAATTCAAAATTATTTCTTCTAGATTTATGAAATATATGGGAGAGAATTATTTTCTATAGTTATATACTGCACAATAGCATAGTAGAACTTGTTAGTTCAATGAAACTACAACCTAATACCTATTGATCAACTCTTGCCATTCTTCCCTCTACTCTACACTCCTTGTTTCTGGTGACCACTACTCTATCTTCAAATTATATGAGATAACGTTATACAATTTTAATAAAATTCAGATCATATGGTAATGATGTTTATGTGTCTAGCTTATTTTGTTAATTTCTAGTTGCATTGGTTTTATCATAAATGACAAAATTTCATTATTTTTATGGATGCATAAATCATATTTGTATAAATGTGACACATGTTCCTTATACATCTAAGTGACAGATACTTAGATTATTATCATTTCTTGGTTATAGTGATTAATGCTTGAACCTAGGAATACAGTTATTTATGAAATGGATTATTTTTCCTTGGATATATGTACTGGTGGGACAGCTAGATGATATTGGAATTCTGCCTTTAAATTTTTGAGGAGTATGCACAATATTTTCTATAATGCCTGCATTAGCTTATAATTCTACTAGGAATACTCCATGTCCTTTAGTCCGCACAAGAGGCAACATTCACCGATGTCTTTTCAATGCTTCATTTTATTAAGGTAGAGTGGTACTTCATTGTGGTTTTGATTTGTATTTCCTTGGTAAGTACATATCAAAGTATTTTGTATAAGTTCTCTTGTATAGGTTTAGTGTCCAGTTTTAAATTGGTATATTTGGTTTTTCATCTTTAGAGGTTTTGGTATTATATATGCATTCTATTAACCCTTTGGTCAGGGGTATTTGATAGGCTCCCTTCACTCTGGTGCCCTCATCTCCGTTATGCTTTCCATTTTGATAAAGTTTTATTTATCTTTTTTTTTCCTGTGCTTTTGGTTTCTCAAACATTTTTGTCCTTCTCAATGCCCTGATGCTTTGTCTACATGAATTATTATAGTTCAGTTGTTTCAGGCCTTCAATTTAGTTCTTAATTCTGATCTTGTAATTATGGATTCATAGAAAATTATTTTCATTCTTTATTATGTGGATATTCTTTCTTCCCAGCACTGTTTATTCAAAAGACAGTCCTTTTGGCAATGCATGTTCTTAGCATGAGGATTCCATTAAATCTGAAAAACGCTTTGGGCAACATGGACACTTCTTCCAATTCATAAGCTCAGTATGATGTTCCAATTTTGTATTGCTTTCATTTTTTCTCAATGTTTTATAATTTTCATTATAGAAATATTTCACCTATTTAATTAAATTCTCAACTTTTCACAGATACTGTACAAGGAGTTGCTACTTTGATTTCTGTTTCATATAATTCACCATTTTCATATAGTTATGCTAATGAGTCATCATTTGAATGATGTCATAATTTGTATGATGACTTATGTATTCTGCTGAATCTCTTAATTCTAACAAATAGTCACTGGAATGTTTTCTAATGACCCTCATTGTTTTGGTCATTATATAATGAAGATATATTATTTTTTATTTCTTTATTTGAAAGAGAATAAAACAAAAGAGGATAGAATGAAGAAGATCAAAGCAGAACAAGATAAGCAACACAGCACTTTACCACAAGACTACTGGATATTAACAGTAGCTACCATAATGTCTCTTACTTTGTAATAGTTGAGCATGGCTTCAAATACAATAATAAAAAACATAATAAAAAACATAACAAAATAGTATAAAGCCATTCAAAAGAATGAAAGAACTACAGGGTATTTTGAACCAAATAACATAAAATGATAAATGGCTACTGTAATATCTCATTTCATATAAAAAATTTTTATACTATCAAATATATTAAAATCCCAGTAAGACACAACATGGTAGAACCGATGGTAATAGAAGAATAAAAGCATGGTACGGCTTCAAAGCAAGATGATATTTTTTTTTAATTTTCTTTTAAAGAGAATAAAACAAAAGAGGGCAGTACAGAGTACATCAGAACAGGACAACATAGGCAGCACAGTACTTTATATTAAGACAACCGGACATCAACAGAAGCTATCGCAATATCTCTTACTCTGCTATAGTTAAGCTTAGTTTCAAATACAATAATATCAAATATAACAAAATAGTATAAAGCCATGCAAAGAGTGAAAGAATTACAGGGATTTCTGAACCAAATAACAGAAAATGACCAATGGGTAATATAATATCTCATTTTTGATAGAAAAATTTGTTTAAACTATCACACATATTCAAATCCCATAAGACACAATGTGATAGATAGAACCAATGGTAGTAGAAGAATAGAAGCATGGTAGGACTTCTAAGAAGGATGATATTAAACCAGCGAAAGCCATCATAATGTTTTGTTTTCTTCAAAACAGCTGTTCATATCATCACACATGATATAGTCAAACAAAATAGAATAAAACCATTCCAACTGATGTTTGAAAACATTGAAAGGCTTCAAAGCTATGAGATGGGTACTCATGCTTACCATAAAATCTCATAGACTCTTATCAACTCTCATACTAGGGAGTCTATATGGTATTTACACTTGTGAGTTTGATTTATTTCAATTAAGAGAATGGTCTCAAGTCATGTCCATTTATTTATATATATCTCAATGTGATCATTATTTATAGCTGAGTAGTATTCCATTGTCTAAAAATGACATAACTTTTTTATCCATTCTTCAGTTGATGGGCACTTAGGTTGTTTCCAGGATCTGGCTATTACAAATTGTGCTGCTATAAACATGGGTGCACATATATCACTGTGGTATGATGTTTTCAGTTCTTCTGGGAACATGCCCAGAAGTGGAATAGCTGGGTCAAATGGGACTTCCAAACCCAACTTTTTGAGGAATCTCCAGACTGACCTCCACAGTGGTTACACAAGTCTACACTCCCACCAACAGTGTAGAAGAGATCCTTTTTCCCCACAGCCTCTCCAACACTTGTTGTTGGTAGTGTTTTCTATCTTGGCCATTCTTTCTGGAGTGAGATGGAATCTCAGTGTGGTTTTAATTTGCATTTCTCTCATGACTAATGATGATGAACATTTCTTCATGTATTTATTTGCCATTCATATTTCTTCATCTGAGAGCTGTGTATTCATTTCAGATGCCCATTTTTGGATTGGGTCTTTGAATTTTGAGGGAATGTGTTTTTTAATCCTTTATAAATTCTAGACAGAAGTCCTTTGTCTGAGGAACTGTCCATGAAGATTTTTCCCCAATCTTTGGGTTTTCTTTTCACTCTACTGGAAACCTCTTTTGACTTGCAGAAACTCTTTAATAAGATGTGGTCCCAGTTATTGATTCTGGGCAGTATTTCCCATGTAGTTTGGTTTTTGTTCATGAATCCTCTGTCTACCCCTATATCTTTGAGATTTTTACCTATTTTGTCTTCCAGCAATTTTACTGTTTCTGTTTTAATATTTAGATTTTTGATCCATTTAGATTTTAGTTTAGTGTATGGTGATAGACATGGGTCTAGTTTTAGTCTTTTGCATATTGACAGCCAATTTTTCCAGCACCATTTGTTAAAGAGACTGTCATTCTTCCAGCGAGCATGTTTGGCCCCTTTATCAAAGATAAGGTGGTTGAGTGAGTTTGTGGTTGTGGTTGTATCTTCCAATCTATTCCACTGATCTTCTGGTCTGTTTTTATTCTAGTACCATACTGACTTTATCTCTGTAGCAAAGCAAGACAATATTAAATCAGCAATGGCTGCCATAATGTTTTGTTTTCCTCAAAACAGCTGTTCATAAAAATCACACATAACAAAATCAAACTAAACAGGATAAAACCATTCCAACTGATGACTGAAAACTTTAATAAGCTTCAAAGCTATATAATGGGGAATTATGATTACCATAAAATCTTACATACTTTACCATTTCTCACATTAGGGAGACAATATGGTATTTATACAGTTAGATTGGTTTATTTCACTTATAAGTATGGTCTCAAGTTGCATCCATTTATTTATAAATATTTCAATGTGATCATTCTTTATAGCTGAGTAATAGGGCACTTAGGTTGTTTTCAAGATCTGGCTGTTAAAAAATTGTGTTTCTAAAAACACGTGGCACATACGTCACTGTGGTATGATGTTTTCAGTTCTTCTGGGAACATGCCTAGAAGTCGAATAGCTGGGTCTAATGGGACTTCCAATCCCAGCTATTTGAGGAATCTCCAGACTGACCTCCACAGTGGTTACAGCAGTCTACAGTCTCACCAATAGTGCATAAGTATTCCTTTTCCCCACAGCTTCTCCAGTATTTGTTGTTGGTAGTTTTTTGTTTGTTTGTTTGTTTGTTTATCCTGGCCATTATTTCTGGAGTGAGGTGGAATCTCAGTGTGATTTTAATTTGCATTTCTCTAATGACTAATGATGATGAACATTTTTTCATGTATTTATTTGCCATTTGTATTTCTTCATTTGAGAACTGTGTATTCATCTCTGATTCCCATTTTTGCATTTGGTTTTTGAATTTTGAAGGTCTGATTTTTTTAATTCTTTATAATTCTAGACAGAAGTCCTTTGTCTGAGGGACAGTTCACTAAGAGTTTTTATCAGTTTGTGGGCTTCCTTTTCACCGTGCTGGAGATCTCTTTTGGCATGCAGAAACTGTTTAGTAAGACATGATCCCAGTTATTGATTCTGGGAAGTACTTTCCATGCTGTTTGATTCTTGTTTATGAATTCTCTACCTACCCCTATATCTTCAAGATTTTTACCTATTTTGTCTGTCAACAGATTTAGTGTTTATGTCTTAATATTTAGATCTTTGATCCATTTAGATTTTAGATTAGGACATGATGGTAGCCATGGGTCTAGTTTTAGTTTTTGGCATGTGGATAGCCAATTTTTCCAGCATGATTTATTAAATAGACTATCATTCTTCCAGTGAACATGTTTGGACCCTATATCAAGGATAAGGTAGTTGAGTGTGTTTGTGGATCTGGTTGTATCTTCCAATATATTCCATTGATCTTCAGATCTGATTGTAATCCAGTACCATGTTGATTTTATTATAGTAGCTTTGTAGTATAACTTCAAGTCAGGGATTGTGATGCTTCCTGCCTTGCCTTTGCTGCTTAGAATTGCCTTTGCTATTCTAGGTCTCTTCTGGTTCCAGATGAATTTTAGAAGTGATTTCTCTAGATCTATGTTATGTTAGTGGTATTTTCATTGGTATTGCATTGAATCTGTGTAACAATTTGGGAGACTGGCCATTTTCACAATATTTATTCTAGCTATCCATGAACAAGTGATGTCTTTCCATTTTCTGAGGTCCTTTTCTATTTCTTTTTTCATGGTATTATAATTTTCCATGTATAGCTCTTTTACTTTCATGAGATTAATTCCTATTTCATTTTTTTGAATGCTAGTGTGAAGGGTGTGCCTTCTCTTATTTCTTTCTCAGTGCTTTTGCTGTTAGTGTATAGAATGTTATTTATTTTTCAGTATTGACTTTGTATCCAGCTACATGGCTGAATTTATTTATTGCATATATAAGTCTTTCAATGGAGTTTGGGGGGGTCTTCTATGTAAAGTATCATGTCATCAGCAAATAATGATAATTTAACTTCCTCTTTTCCTATCTTTATCCTTTTATTTCTCTTTCTTGTCTAATTGCTCTGGCTAGTATTTCCAGTACTATGTTGAATAGGAGCAGTGATAGGGGACATCCTTGTCTTGTACCTGATTTTAAGGTAAAGGTTTTCAGTTTTTGGCCATTTGACATTATGCTGGCTGTTGATTTGTGATAGTTGTCCTTTGTCATATTGAGGTAAAGGCCATCTATTCCCATTTTCTGTAAGGTTCTTATCATGAATTGGTGTTGGACCTTATCAAAAGCTTTTTCTGATTCTGTAGATATGATCATGTGGTTCTTTTTGCTCTATTGGTATGCTGGATTACATTTATTGATTTATAGATGTTGAACCATCCCTGCATACCTGGGATGAATCCCACTTGGTCATGGTATATAATCTTCTTGATGATTTGCTGCATCTTATTTGCCAATATTTTATTGAGAATTTTTGCATCTGTGTTTATTAGTTGGGTCTTTCTCAGGTTTTGGTACTAGAGTAATATTTGCTCCCAGGAATGATGTAGGAAGAATTGCTGCTCTTTTGATTTCATTGAAGAGTTTGAGGAATGTCAAAATTAAGTCATTTTATTTCTTGTAGAAATCAGCAGTGAATCTTTCTGGACATGGGTTCTTCTTTGTTGGCAAGGACTTAATTACGTTTTCAATTTCATTAGTAGAAATTGGGTTATTCAGCTGTTTTATATCTTCCTGACCTAGTTTTGGCAGTCCATATGTTTCTAGGAATCTATCCATTTCTTCTGGGTTATCGAACTTATGAGAGTAGAGGTTTTTCAAATACATGTTGATGATCTGTATTTCCACAGATTCTGTAGTAATTTCACCTTTTTCATTCCTTATTGCATGAATTTGAGTTTTTCTTTCCTTTTTTAAATAAGGTTGGCTAGGTGCTTATCAATTTTATTTGTTCTTTCAAAGAACCAACTCTTTATTCATTGATTCTTCGTATTGTTTTCCTAGTCTCTATTGCATTAATTTCTGCTGTGATCTTTATAATTTTCTCCCTT
>PVJX010011501.1:0-53423 GCA_004027295.1 Dolichotis patagonum | reverse complement strand
GTTCTGCTTGATATATAATAAATGATAATTAAGCAACTTTTAGCTTGGATTGGCCAATTCAGCGTGGCAGATACTGTTTTATCCCTTTCTTATCCTCAAGTATAAAACCTGAAGGATAGAAATTAAAGTTTATCAATAGTAGAGCCCGAGGAAATAGGTCAGAGACATAAGCATCTGCCTGGCAAGCACAAGGTTTTGAGTTCAACTCCCAGTGTACCATCCACACATAAAAAAAAGGAAAAAAAGGTTTGTCAGTGGTAAAAAATATATGACTTGGCTGGGTTGTGATAAGAGTCTTATGGTAAAGAAAATTCAGTCACACTGTGGACACTAACAAAGAGCCTGCTTATCACACAAAGTGCCTTCATCATGCTTAACCAAACCATCAATTAGATGGAAGGATCAAAAAGTCTTATAAACAAGTCTACTGTCATCATTAGCATGCAATTGGTTGACTCTACTATCATCAGCATTTAATTTAGCTCCAAGTCAATCAGGATAAGTCATTACTTGAACACGAGCATAAGCTTGTGATTTCAGGTGATTCTGCCTAGGAAAGTACAGGGCACTAGTTTCTGTTTGATATGACAATAGCTCTCATATCTTAGATGGCGAGGGATACGGCTCTTACTCCAACCGGGACTGTAGCCATTTTGCTAATTAGAATAAATCCATTGAGAATGAAACTAACACAGAGAAGGAGGTAGACTATAGAGCCATGAGGGCAAACCGTTTAGGGGTGAGTGCCCAGACTACAACCCGAAACCCACTTATTTATTACAAAGTGTCAACACTGCAATTCAACCTGTACACTGAAGTTTTAGCTTAGAGAAAACAACTCACTTATTAATATCTTCTATTACCTTTTTAACCTCTTTTTTTCTTAAAAATAAGTTAATATCAATTGCTGACCTGACTGAATTCCAAGCATTTGAAAAAGGGTTCAGCTAAATGTCTTACATGCTCTCATTCAAATTCTTTCTCTAACATGTTGATTTCATTTAAATATTCATGAAATTTCCTGTAAATAAAAAATATCCTTCAGATATTAAAAATAAAGTTCTTATAATATGTTCATAACACTGCTAAGGACTTTGCAAACTTTATTTCTTTGAATTTATTAAAAATTTGGTGAAGTTAAACCTGTATCTATTCTCTATTTCAGATTAACAAATAAGGATATTAGAGATTAATAAAGTTGCTTTTAGGTCATAGAATTTTTATGTGAAGATCTGGAATTCAAACAGCATTTTATCTAGCTTTTTTAAAAAGATCTTAACCATTATTCTTCACTGCTCACAACTAATTATGGGTCAGGTGCAGTGCTAGGCAGGTGCTAGAAGAATAGCTCATTACAAGCCAATTTTGAGAGCTTATAAGTGCCAAGTGAGATAAACAGTCAAATAATTGAATTGGTAGTACATGGAAGTATGTTTTTCCTAATTAGTGCAGCTTGAAATATTTCCATTTCCTGACACTGACTTATAGTGGTCAGAACATGGTAAATTTCAGCTCTTCAGACAGTCAGATTGTTAGTTGTTAAAATGTATAGGCCAAAGATTTTTATGTTTAAACATTTCAGACTAATTATGCAGTACTTCACTTCCCACAGTAAACAGCTAGAAAACTAGAAAAAAAGTGTTCTACATTTTTCTGATACTACATATGAACCTATGCAAGACATGACATTGAGAGAAAGTTAACAAGTGAAGTGAACTCTGTCATGGTCCCTAGGATTGGAGCAAATGCAGAAGCCAAAACAAATCCTGTACCACTGTTGAGTTTGAGTTCAAGAAACCAAGACCACAGTATGAGGAACCTAGCTAGGGCAAGTGAATTTATATATATATATATATATATATATATATAATATTATATATTTATATATGAATTTATATAAAATATATTTATATATATATAGTCAACAAAGTTTTGTAAAAATAAGGAACTGTAATAGAATATGAGCTCAAGAAATTTTCATGGAGATCTTTTTAAATATTTGCAAATATTAACTCATGGATGGAGAGAGACAGAGAGAGAGAGAGGGCCCAAAGAATTGCCTTATGAATTTAGTTGGCTGGTAAAATGAATCTAAACCAAAGTGGACAGAAAAGAAGTATAAATCACGAATAGGCTGAGACCCTGTAAGTGTGAGCTGTACCTGAGTGCAGAGCACAGCCATAAGGAAAGCAAAATCCAAGGGAAAGGAAGTAAAATCTCAGGCCTACTTGCTGCCTTTGATTTTTCTCTCTTCATGAGAAGCCTCAGTTTTATTTTTTAGGATTTCTGTTTGAATACATCAGACCCACCCAGATCTTATGTATGATTAACTCATAGCAAAATGTTGGATTTTAATTCCATCTAACAATTCCCTACACCCCTAGCTTAGTGTTTAGCAATAAACTGAGAGGAAGTGTGCTTAAACTACACAATAGCCAAGCTACCCACTCACTGTAACCTGCAACATATTATAAAGGGAATTTTAGGAAGTGTAGTTCAGCACAGAAATTTGACACTTCAAAAAATATTAAATGTGATTTTGTAACTTGAACAACTACTTCTAAGATAACAATATGTAATTTATCAACTAGCAATTTCTTACTGGTATTTTTTTGAAATTCTGTTTTATTTCTACCATTTTTTCTGTTCTGTTTTTCTTCTCTAAATAAAAAAAAATGTGATAAGGAAAATCTCAAAAAGTCTAACAAAGGAAGAGCAGAAAGTCACAAGCTGAATAATTCCTGGGAACAATTCCTTTCAGGAAATAGAAAACAAGTCAGAGTGTAGACACTAGTGGAGTTTTTCTCAGAAACAGACTATAGGAATCATCCCTAAAAAATTTCAAAATAGCATTAAAAGGGTCAAACAAACCTGCCAGAAACACATGTGTCTGCCAAAATAAACTTCGATGCTTTTTATAGAAAGTAAAAAAAAGTCCAGACATTCAATAGCAGCATGTTTAATAAACAATCAAAAATTAGTAGACATGCCAAAAGAAATGAAAGTGTGACACATGACGGCAAAATAATGGTCAATTGATCCAGAAGTGAGAAAAATGATAGAACTAATCAACAAGCATGTTACAGTATCTCCTACAACCAGAATCAGATAATAGAGTAAGATATGAGCATGGTAAAGATGTAAGGGATATACAAAAAAGAAATATATGAAATATTTAGATGTAAAAATAAAAATGTTTGAAGCACAAGGACATTGACAGATTACAAAATACAGATTTGAGTGATATGAAGACCAGTGAAAGAAAATATTAATAATTCAAAGTAAGAAAAGACAACTGAAATAAAATAAGTAGAGCCAAAAGACTAGTGGAAAAACAACAAATAATCAAAAATATTTTCATTACAGTTCCATAAAATAGATTAAAAATAAGAGGGCAAAACCAGCTACAGTGGAGTCAATAAATAAACAATAATGAACACTCCAACATGCTTGATAAATAATTATCATTTTCCAAATTTGATATTAAAAAGTATACTCATAGACTAACACAGACAAGCACACATATATGTCCAAGAGCTCTATGTTAGTTACTTTTCACCTTGCTGAGATAAAATATCCAACACCTGAATTTAAAGGTTTATTTTGGCTCACAGTTTGTAGAGATTGGAGTCCATGATTGGCTTACTGTTTTTAGAAGTGTCAGTCTATAATTGGCTGTCTCCAAGGCACGGCAGAGAGGCATCGCAGAGCGGGCAGAAGGCAGCACGAGGCAAGCAGCACACCAAACAGCAACAACTCTCTTCCTGTGTCTTACAGTCTACCAGGCTACATGCCCGTAGGGCAAGTAGGACTCACACTCAGGGTGACACAACCTTAATCCTAGCATCATACACTCTACATGCAGACACCTCTTCTAAAGGCTACTGAGGACCGCATGAGGTTTGGGGGAGACATCTAGGTAAAAGTCATAGCAAGCTTAAAGAATTCCAAGCAGGATAAGTTCAGACACAGATAAAAAAAAAAGTCCCAGACAAGTAAAATCAAGTTACAGCAAATCAAGTATAACTTATAAAAACAAAACAAAACAAAAAATCTGTAACAGCAACCAGAAGTAACTAATTATACATATATAGTACAAAGAAAAATGGTTCAAAACAATCACAAATTTCCTTTGTGCTTTCTAAACATAAGACATCTAGACAAAGCAAGCATATCATTAAACATAAATCACATTTTATAATTAAAATATAAAATTATGAAAAGTATATCAGTGATAAATATGTATCTTAAAATATAGCTTCAAAATATATTAAAGAAATATTAATTCAACAAAAGGATATAAGTATAGAATTACTAATATTTCAATACTTTTCTCTCAAAAATAAGTAAATTAATAGAGATAAAATGAGTAAGGAGAAGAAAAATTTAAATAACAAACCTGACCTAATTGACTACTATAGAACTCCACATTGTTTACATGTGTGCATAAAACATTACCAAGATAGACCATATTTGGGACCATTAAATAAGTTCTACTACATATAAAAGTATTACAAGTATAGAATGTTCTGTGCTCATGATAGACTTGAACTAGTAGGGATCACCAACAGACAAGTATTGGCAAAATCCCCCAATATTTGAAAAGTAAATGCTGTCTTTGTCAATAATATATGAATCAAAAGAAAGCATAGCAAAACTATAAAATTTTAGAACTAATTAACATTAAAATGGCAACCTATTCAAACTGTGTGGCACAGCAGAGTAAGTGCTAAGAGGAAAAAAATCATATATGTAAAGATTTATACGAGAAAACCAATTGACTTTAAAAGCAATTATCAAAGCTCCTACCTTCAAAGACTTGAAAATTAAGACCAAATAAGTACAAGAGAGAAAGTAATAAACATAAGAATATAAGAAAATGCCATAGAAAACTGAAAAAGAAATACAGAAAAATCACTGAAATGTAAAAACAAAACCAAAAAGAACTTCAGTTGAGACAACTTGGCAATAACAATGAGAAACAAATGGGTATTAAAAGGTTAATTAGAAAAATTGCAAGTAATATTAAACTATTAAATTGTAAAAATTACATGAGAAAACAAGGTAACAAAATACCTCAAAAAACTCCCAACTCCACCAAAGCGGATCCATGTGACATGGATGAGGAAAAACTCAAAAACAAAACAACAGAATTATATAAGGTGATTAAAAAGGAAATAACAACAACAAAACAGATCAATAAGATACTGAGCAAGCAGAACATAATATAACTAAACAGATAATGGACTTTAAAAGCAAAAGGAGGGAAAGAAAGTGCTCTAGAGGATATGACTGCATGCATGTTTAAGTGTGTAGGATTGATAACCATATTACTAAGTTTTTTTGGATCGTTGAACAGAACTGTTTGCAGCCTCACTGTTTGAATATCCACTTTGTATGCCTTAATTTTGTAATATGAACAACTATTTCTAACAAGACAATATGTAATTTATCAACTAGTGATTTCTTAATTTTTTTTTGAAATTCTGTATTATTTCTACCCTTTATTCTGTTTTGCTTTTTTTCTCTTTAAATAAAATTTTTTAAAAAAGAAAAAATTGTAAAAACTAGCTTATATGGACAAATCCTCTAAAAGATACAAATTAACAAAACAAGCTAAAGAAGAAATGTAAAATAAGATACTTCTATATCTATTAAATAAATGGAATTCATAACAAAAAATCCTCTTTCCATATAGGAGACTTTAGTCCTGTATATACCTCTGCACATCAATATTCTCAAATTTTTAAGGAAAAAAATCTCATTTATACACCAACATGATCACTACCCCATTAATTTTACAAAGCCAGAGTTACCCTAATATCAAAGCCATAAAAGAGTTCAAGAAAAGAAAATGAGAAATTAGTATCCTTCAGGAAAAATGAGTTCTTAAAGTATTAATAAATTGAATCTATCTATCTATCTATCTATCTATATAATGTAAAAATGTGATTTATCCCAGGAATACAAGGTTTGTTTTATATATTAAAAAATCAATCTAATGCATGTTTACTGATTTAAAAAGAAAATCTATTCTGGTTACTAAACATATAGAAATAACAATTCGGGAAACTGAATTCCGATTTGTGTTAAGAATTGTCAAAAAGTACAAATAAAAAGAGAATTTCTCCACCTGCCAAGGGAATCAGCACCTGCAACCTTTACCTGCTAGGAACACTTTGGCCCACTGGGTATAAAACCTTGTTTTCTTCCTGAACAGCACTCAGTTGCTAGTAACTACAGATTCTTCTTTTGAAAAATAAAACAGTGGCTCTTCCTCTTACAGACCTGCCCCCTGGTCCAGCTCTAAAGAGAACCACCATATGTCCTCTCTCTTCTGGCTTTCAAAACAATGATGTGGGCGCACGGCTCTTCATAGATACACACTGGATTCTCAAGAGTGCTCTTGCCTGTTCACCCACTTCTGTAATTGTGCAGAACCAGTCTCCATCTCAACAAGGGGCTAGATGTGCACAGAGACGCCAGGTGCCATTTTGAAAAAATTCGGGGCTCATTTATTTCCCCTAATTTCCCCCTACCACATGGAATGTGAGCAAAAAGGAAAACATCTGTGGGTATTTTTTTAAAAGTTTTTCTTTCATCTTTAGGTGAGAGAAAACACCATGACATCTTTCCTGTAGCTTTGTTAAATAGCTACATTCTAAATTACTAGGTTTAATGTCCATAAATATGAATAGAAGAAGTAAGAGGAGGAATTTGACCAGATCTTATTAATCTTCTACAGATACAGTATCAGTAACAGTCCTAATAACACAGGATATCTTGTCCCATAGTGTCTTTAGGTTTAAGTCACTAAAGAAATGGAGACATTAAGAAAAGTCCCACATGACGTTCTGTGACTTGATTTCCAGTCCCTGTTTCGATGTTCTTTCAAGTTAAAGAATATAATCAGCAAGTTAGCTGTAGTTAAACATCTGTCGCTTTTATACCAAGTCTGCAGGAAGCAGACGTGAGTTGGTTCAGTGACCATAGATTTCCAAGAAACATATCATGTCCACATTTTTTGGTTTTTTTATTTCACTTCCTCTCCAGTAGTGATTCAAACATTAAGTTATTGAAATTATTCTCAAAATGTGTATGTGAAGTTTAGAATTTGTCTATGCATTGCTTTACTGACACAAGTTTTAAAATAAATAATAAAAGAAATATCTTACAAAAAGAAAAAGAACAAAAAAAAATCACCAGACTAATGCCCATCTGAGAATTTACCATAAGTCAATCCTGGATTAACAGGTGTGAGCTTCAGTTAACAAATAGCTGGGCTCACCTATGTACATATGTCATGCACTACTAAACTGTCATGATCCAATTTATACATTAATTGAAATTAAAAATGTAAATAAGGTATAAATCTGCTATTTCTTTCTAAGTGCCAAAGGCTCAAAAGCTCATAAAAACATGATACAAATTATATTTTCATCATTCCCATCATAAACCAAATTCTACCTCAATCCCTATGTTTCACAATAATTCTATTTAACAAATATTTCTAACCTGTACTAAGTACAAGATATTGTTTCCAGTCATTTCATGCATATTCTTTTATTTAATTTTCTTTAACTACTCTATTAGTAGTTGTAGATATTTTCCAGTAGGAAAGTTAAGAAACTGGAAAGATATAATAGATCTGGGATTAAATTTCCAAATCTTCCCACTTGTCCAGGTTACTTTTATCTGGAAAGAATTTTTTTTAATCACATGACTTATATTCGAATTTGAATTTGCTTCTATTTGCAACCAATGTTCAACTGTCTTCTACAATAACTGAAAGCAACTGAGATAAAACCTGTTATCTGTTAGCAAAGGAGGACATCTATGCTTGGAATTCTGAAATAGTTGGCCTGATTAAGCTCCAACCTCATTTGTGACAGATGAGGATTACAGCAAAGAAATACAGGGACAGAGAAAAATCTTCATTTCCCAACACTGAATAAATGATCTACTCCTTGTATATGTAATATGTCTTACATAAATAAATGACTAGTAAATTGAAGAACTACCCAACCACTGAAGAACTGAACTCGAGGAAATAGGGCTTAATTAAAATGATCAAAGATCAAATCTGTCCTGAGCTCGGACAAAGGCAGACACAAAGAGCATTTTAGAGAAATAACATTTGATCTGAAATTCAAGTTATGGAAAAATGCAAAAAGAAAAAAAGGAAACAAAAACCAGAGGAGTATTATAGAGTTTAAATAGTATGCTTCCATTGCTTAATCTATCTATTCCTTAATCTAGCTATTCTTCCATTGCTTTGTCTATCTATTCTTGATTAGCAAACAGAATCAAAAGTATGACTTAAAACTGTTTAATACTACTCTCATGGTCCCTGCAGTTAACAAGTGAGCAGGAATGTGTTCTTGCTCCAGATCTTGTCACCTCAATGGCATTCAACAGGTATATTTTTCCAGTGGATATAAATTGTGTCTGACACTTTAACACAGAGGATATGAATGCAAACTCAGATTATTGATCCAACAGTATACCTTGATGATCTGCTTGGTGTTTGCAAACTTCTTACGTAGCAGCTTACAACTTCCAAAGTGAGTCTTCCAAGACCAGATAGAAAACCAACAGACTTTTTAGTCCCTAGACTTAGAATGTCCAACTATTACATCCTCTGCCTCCCATTGGGTGAGAAAGTCTCTCAGGCTGACCCAGTGGGAGTAGAATTAGACTCCATCCTTCATAGAAATACAGCTACATTTAATCTCCTACTGCAGCCAGCGGCCTTCAAATCATAATTGGGATACAGCCCCCAAAAATGCTACCTGTGCTAGTACTTCTCATAATCGCTGCGGCCATTAGCATCATCCTAATAAACAACCATGCAAACTGAAAACACAGCCTCAAACGTGCGGGAGACAACCGTATCTCCTCACTTTGATGAATCAGGCATTTGGTATAGATGGTAATCCACATGCCAGTGAAAACAGTCAAAATAAAGAGAGGGACGATAGATTCTGTTTTCCAGCCAACTTGAGGATAAGGCACCCTCTGGATTCACCCCTTACCGCAAAGCCCAAATGCAAAGAGAATAATTTGATATGTACAAGAGAGATTGCTGGATTAGTGTTTTTCCCCTGTTGTTAGGAATCTTGTTAGTGGAAACATACTGTTCTGCTTATGAAAGAAAAGGTTCTGGAACACTCCCTCCTCCTTTCCCCCTCACGCCGTCCCACTACCTCCAAGTAAACCCCACTAAATTAAAACCATATTTGTAGAACACAAAAGGAAATATCTCAATAGTAGCAGGTTTTGATTCTCGTGCATGTGCAGGATGCTCTGGTGAGAGGTTCACTTCATTTGCCATTGCTGAGAGACCATTAATGTCATGAATTTCCCTGGCAGCATACATCTCTGTGCAGATCAGATCAGGAAAATGAGCTGTTTGGGGTGCAGGCTGTGTGAAATTGTAACAGTGTATGTTCACTGACCCCAAGTTGGAGGAATGTTTCGTTCCACTACTCTGGACTGGAAACTGATAGTCTCTGTTATTTTCATTGCGTGAACAGCACATTACGCTGAAGGATTTTATTTTAAATTAACTTGAGTGGTAGCACAGCTTTTTCCCAAAAAGAAAAGTTCAATCAAATGCTTCATGTTTTGCTAGCAGCGTATTGGTTAAATGAGAACAAATTCTTCATGAATTTATAGAAAAGGGCACAAACTCATGAATTTAAGATGAAGTAACAGTGATACCTTCTCCTGCTCCTTCTCTTCGTCCTCCTCCTCCTCTTCTTCCTCTCCCTCTTCCTTCTACTTCTTTTCTTTTTCTTCTTTCATGTGCTAGTGTTGAGTAATATAAATCCTTTCACTTTTTGAAAATTCTCTGATACAACACCTTTGGGGAAAAAAAGACTGTGAAATCTTAAATTTGGTTTGAATTGGAGTTAAGTTTCAGAGATTTCTGCTTGAAGCTCAGTTCTCTTTCCATTTTAATTTTCTTTGGACACAAAACTTGCAACCAAAGCAGTCCCCCAAATCGGAAGCCAGAGACTGGCCAGCCTGAATTTGACCTCTTCGCAGATGTTTGTAAATGGACAGGGTTGCCCTTTCCAGCCCAAACTGCGTAATCTTTGGTTAAGATTGTTTCCCGTCCAAATACTTAGACAGACTGTGGTTTGGGCTGCTGGGCATTGGTAACAGGATCCACAGAGTCCAGGTCACAAACTGAACCCAGCTGGATCAGAAGTGACCCTTTTAATCTTGGGATGAAAGCTTGATATATTAGTGAAGTTAGTTGATCTGATCAGTAAGATGTTTCTTTTCCTTCTAAAACTCAGATTTTATTGTGGACAGCCACTTGGCATGGTGAGCAGAAGAAATAAAAATTTATATCTCCAGTGTGACTTGGCCAAAAGCTAACTAGCTTAATAGTACAAATCTCTCTCAGGCAGTGAAGTCACACAGTGAACCCACCACTAGATCTTTAATGGTGAAGTCTAAACAGCAGGTGAAAAGCAAGCATGAGAATATTCTCCCCCCAGGGCTTTTACTTACACCATTAACTTCACACAAGTAAGAAGCTTGAAAAAACAGAATCTCCTAGAAATTTGGGAACCAATATTTGTGCACAGAACAACCTGAGCTTATTTTAAGAAATATGGTAGCAGAATTCCTGAAGTTGTGTTGTTTGATCTCCTACAAGGAAGAAATGGAAATTGAGCTTATGATTGCACATACAGGCTTGGTGCCTACCAGATCAATTCTTGAGAGGATTTCTTGGATCTCTGAATCCCCAGACAATGAAGAGGAAAAGCTCCACTGCACTAGGGTTCCTCTAGAGAAGCAAAGGGCCTCCAGGATCAGGTCGTCTCACAGACAACTGGAGCAGAAAGTATAGTGAAATGAAAGCAGCAGAAATTCTATAGGTCAAGTGACGTGTATTTGAGGGTTATCTCTGCAGCATCTGGCTCGCAGGATTGGGCACGCCATTTAATCTGCCTGCACTCACATTGTCATAGGTAATGCTTTCACTGTCGCAGTAAGGCTTAATGAAATTGTATGTAAAGCATTTAGCATTTTGCCTGGCCCATGACAGTGCTCCTAAATGCTAATCTCTCAGATCCCTTGTGTTTTATGAGACAGTATCACTTTGTAAAGGAGACAGAACCATGTATGTGTGCCAGATTTACTACTTTTACCTGTGTGAACATCAAGAAGATTCTTTCCCTCATTAAACTCAAGTTTCTTTGTCCTTAAAATAAGGAAAACAGTAATTACCTTACAGTGATCATTTGATGACTGTATGTTTTTAAGCATTAATTGTACCCACTTATTGTCACATCTCTTTCCACACTTTCCACAGAGCAGAACACAGATGTATAGGAAGACTTTTGGAAGGGTCCTTGTTATCTCACAAGGGAAACTAAGCCCAGACATGGGGGTTCAGCATTGAGATAAAATCAGTATAGCAGAAAATGTGACAACAAGCTCTGAGGACACTTGTTATCCTTTGGGGTTATCTTGCATTCCCACAGAGAGGAAGCCCACAGGGAAATCAGAACTAGGTGGACACAGTCCAGAGAAAAGTTCCCAACATAACAATGAGATGTGGAAAAAAAGAAAGAGATGTGAAAAAAAAAGAAAGATTCAGAAGAAGTGGCACTTAACTTGCTATCTTTGGTCAGGTGACGCAAGGAACTTCAATGTCTTCTGTCAGGCTGAGAGCCACACACAGGGTTATAATTGCAGGCACACATCTGCTTTTTTGTCAGTTTTTCAGCTAAGTTTTATGATTTTCCCTTAAATTAAATACATATTAATTTATTTGAATACATAAATTAAATACATATTTAATTCATGTATTTTTCATATTTTCTTCTTTGAAGTATTCCAAATCCCTTTGCATATCTTACTTTAAAGATATACAGCATGGCAGAAGCTTCAGGGAATAAAAAGAATGATACTTAGGCTATAATACTTAAACTTATTCCCCTGACCTCACACCCAAGAAGTTGTCTACTGGCCAATTTGCATTTTGGCCACCTTTTAAGTACTTGGCAGCAAAAGCCACTCTGTAAACTCACTCCATATGTGGTACTAATTGGCACTGTTGGAAGCTTAAGAAGGAGAAGCTGGAGACCAAGTGGCAGAGGAACCTGACAAGACCTTCACACAATGCTTCTCAACGGGAGTTAGGAATTAGAACTGTGAGGAGAAGGATGGGGCCTGTGACAGGTCAATGAGATGAATCACTCAGCACTTTGCAAAAAGTAAGAAAAAGACTTGAAATAAATCCTCTATTTCTTACAAAATCTCCAAAATAGACCAAGGAGAGCTTGATCACTTACCATGTGAAGTCCAGGAGTATAAATGTGCAGATGGAAGAAAGATCGAGGGTCACTCAGCAGCCGTGACTGTGTGGGGACCCAACCATTGATTCTGGTTCGTACACCTCCCCCAGGTCAATGTTCCCATCTGCAAAGCTGCCTCAGGTTTTCCATATGATTTATATCCTACCAGCTGAAGGGAATAGGAGGCAGATCTGTAGTTTGTTAAAATGCTTTGATTGTGTAAACTTCAAACCCATAGCTAAGGGTCTCTTATAACAGCTTAGCTATGGGTCTCTGTAGGCATGAGAAAAGCAAAGCAGTGTTGGGGATAATGATTTCCCTAGACGCCTGTGTATGTCCAGCTTCTCTAGGCTTTAAGAAACAGAATGAAGCCTCGGGGAGTTAGAGTTAATTTTAAGAATATACTGGGATGACTGGAAATGAGATGCCTCCGTAGCTACATTGAAAGACTCATGGAATAAGTTTTGAGTTTTTCTTAAAATATAACAAAAGGTTTGTTTCCCAACAGTAGTTACAATTGATGTAATATTTAACATCAGTTTTGTGTCTTTTTCTGTGTCTGGTATGTTGCTTTATATCAGAGCATAACACAATCAAAGAGAACACCCAGATCTGACCCTGTCATGTTCTTTACAAGCACTTTTATTGTTACTGTCCTGAGAAATAGGAATGAAGCTACAAGGACCTAAAACTACAAATGTAGTGTGTCTCTTTCAAGGGGACAGCAAGTGAGAATATTCCAGGGCCACAGCAATCCAATGTGGCTTGTAAAAATCTCCCTTCTCCCTAGTACTTCTCATTGGATGAGGGACATGGAAGTAGGATCAGGGCACAAGCTACCTAATCTGAACACATTGGGAAGAATCCTCTATTGCTTGAGCCTCAAGCAACCTGTTTTAATTCCCTTTTCCATTTTTAATCCATAACTCCATCATTTAAAGGTGGTATTTCTATAATTACAACTATTACGGGTGCCAGTACTATTACTTTAATGAGAAACTAAAGGGAAATACATTTGAGATAAGAAAAACATTTTGTTTTAAGAAGAGGAAGTAGGTTTTCATCGCAAATTGTCTTAGTCAGATAAAGGTGCTATATCACAGGTTCATGCCTTGAACAGGACACATTTGTTTCACAGGATCTAAAGGCTGAGATATCCAAGTCTCCACCCAATCTATGGTCTGATGAGGGCCTATTCTTTGGCTTATAGATGGCTGTGTTCTTATTGTATTTTTATAAGGGATGACGAGCAGAGGAAGTGGAATTAGGAAAAAATGGGAAGAGAAAAGGGAAAAGGGGAAGGGAGAGGGTAGAAGGGAGAAGTTGTCTTTTGTATAATGATACTAATCTCATCAATAGTATTGTTTTTATCTGCCAAACACCTGAGCTCCAAAAATGATCATATTGTTAGGATTTGAACATAGTAATTATGGGGGCTGGACATTCAATCCACTATAAGAGGCAAAAGCTGTTCTTAAAGAGCAGAAGTAGGAGATGGTCAAAAACTGAAGGACATCAGTACTTTCAAAAGCAGCACAGAAGAAAGGAAGAGACATATCCTTAGATACATATGGCAAGTCCTGGAATGCATACTGACAAACATGGATGTCAGTGCCATCTCCAGACCTAACTGTGTTATTTAAATCAAGTGTACTTTGGAGTTTTTCACAATGTGATTTTTCTGATTTCGCAGCATTCCAACTCAGGTTAGAGCTCATGTTAAAGTGGGTCCTGAATCCTGTAATGCAGGAAGTTCAACGGCAGTATACTACATATATCTCTTACACAGCAGTCATCTTGTCAGTTATCCTTTTTAAAAATTTTTCTCATATCACACAGGAAGATTTACTCTTATTCATAATTAAATATTAATGTCAGAAAGTTAGGTGATAAAGTTGAAAGTGGTAGTGCTGTGATTTGGATACACTGTTTTCTGGCCCAAAACCCATGAAGAGAAGTTTTTTGTTTATTAGTGATTTACTCACAACATCGGTTACACTATCTCAATGCTTTCCCCTAAGGTAGCTTCTTAACCAATTCACAAATAACTAAATAATTTAGTACATAAATGAACAAAGAAATAGCAGTGAAAAGGGAAAGTTGATGAAAAAAGTCTATTTTAAATGATGTCTTCCCCTGTGTCCAGCTCAGGGAAGCTGAGGCTTATGACCAGTCTAAACTAGTCCAGGCTCCACTTCCCAGAGAAGCACATCTGTCCAAATGAGAACTGAATAAGGAGGTGAGACACTCTCATTCATTACCTGGCTGTACCGTTTCCTAAGTTTATGCACTCATCTACCATTTCCTTACCTCCAAAATGTATGTATCACATGAGGAGATAAAACTGAGATTCTCTTGAGCTAACTATTTGAGGAAACATGACTTGAGCGTGGATTTTTCTTTTGATATTTTATTATACATTCAACAAATGGTTGAAATGGGCTTGCAGTTTTGATAAATGAAGCCTGGTTCTTGTTTTTCATGAGAAAAGTAAAGTCTCTATTTGTCTTATCCTTCATTCTCAGTACATATTAGAAATTTCATAAACATTGTTAAATAAATCTGAGATTCAAGGCAACTCTTATCCATGATTCCCTGTAGAAATTTTTTTTAAAGTTACATAATTTCAAGTTACTGTGGCACAGTTTGAATATTTCCTGTCCAAAAGTAGGTGGGGGGTATGTGGAGATAGAAAAGGACTTGGTAGAGCAAAGTAAGAGTGAAACCCACAAGAGCACACATTAAAGCCTGTAGCACCATGTTAAGCATTTGGGGCACAGAGTGATGAGATGTGAGTTCCAAAATCCTGGGACAACTCCAAGTTGTGGTCTTGATGATTTCAGGCCACAAGGCTTCTTTTACGGCTCATTCCAATTGCTGCCTGTAGCTTTGCTCAGAAGATATTTTACATTCCTGGTATCTTCAGTTTCCTGAAGTCTCTACTGAAATCTTGTCCTCACTGCCATATCTCCAACTACTGTCTTTGCAGAGGTACCTAGGAAGAACTGTGACACAGTTACACATTGTTTTTGCCTGCCCTCCCAGATCTTCCTTTGAAATCTGGGTGGAAGTCTCCATGATTCCATAACTTTTGCAATCTGCATGCCCACATAACCAGCACCACATGAGGTACCCCAGTTTGCCTCCAGCTCAAAGAGAGGTTAGACCCCTTGAATCAGTAGCATAACACCCCCTGAGTAGCTGAATAGCTGAGCATGGCAAAATTAAACACAGGGAAACAATTCCAAAGTGGCTTTTCTGAAGGCACCAGGTTTACACTTCATCACAGGGCTTGTATAGTGGAAGGTGTCTTGCTAATTCCTGTGATGGATGCTTTTAAGGCAACTTTTATCTTGTCTAAGTTCAAACTTCCTTTGTTACAATGGTATGAATAATTTCAACAACTACATGTCTTTTTAACTTAAATTAGCATGTAGTTCTTCTCTGATCAATCTCCAAATTTTTCAAATCTTATGCTCTACTTTATCCTCACCATTTTCACTATAACTGAAAAGATTTCCAAGCAGTACTCTTGCCAAAACCTGAATATTTAATTCAGGTTTCAGGACATTGTCATGTCCTCTATGAGATCAATTAATCTGGTACCTTTGCATTCATCCTTTCACACAAAATTTCAAGATATAGGAAAAATGTAGACATTGTGTTTTTTTTTTTTAACCAGAGTGTCAGATACAAGGCCTCTAATCTAATTCCTAATAGAGGATTTCCAACATGAAATCATATCGTCCTGGCTTTTAGTATCTGCATTCTTATCAGCATTCTGATTTTCTGAGTTCTCACCAGGTTGCCCAGCACGCTCAACTCATAGCATGTGCAGTTTTTTTTCTCTCTCTCTTTCTTTGTTTCTTTCTTTCTTTTGTATCTGCAGTACATCAGAATTACATTCCTTGTGGAGAGTTGTTACATGTATGTAACACATCTTGATTATTTTTTCATATTCTTCCTCTCCCTTCTACCATCCCTCTATCTCATGATTCCCTTCAAATATCAAAATGATCTATCTCCTTACTTCTCACTACCTATCTTTTATTTTGCTATTTTTCATTTTTTGGTTTCTCACATAAAAGAAACTATGTGATATTTAACTTAGTGTAATTCATTTATTTCAATAAAAGTTATAATCTCAAAATGGATCCATTACCCTACAAATATCTCAGTTATATCTTCCTTTAGAGTATTTTAAGGCTTCTTTAACCTAGTTCTCCATACTCCTCCCAGAAACCAGTTCCAAAAGCTTCTGAACCACGTCGTCAGGTACAATCACACAAATGACCCTACTTCTTGCTACCAGTGTTCTATATTGATCAGTTTTCTCATTGCTGGAACAAAATATTTAATAACACAGCTTAAAGGATAAGAGGTTGACTTTCGTGTTGTGACTTTAGAGGGTTCAGTTTGTAGTCTCCTGCTCCAGAGTAGAAATATCTGCCAGGAAGCAGAGCACAATGAAAAAGTTCCAGAGACAGCTATACATTTCAGTGCTACAACTTGGTGACTAAATCCCAACTGAACCCTACTTCCTAAGAGCAAATTTAAATGCTAGTAAGTTAATAATCCACTGATCAGTTTAGTGCACCATGAGCCAATCACCTCCTCAGCACTCTCTTAATCCAGTCAAGTTGACAATTACAGTTCACTAGTACAGTAACCAATACAGAAGCTGACAAAGACTAGCTACATGTTAGCAATAGAAAAGACTTTCACAAAAGAAATTTTAATATTTCTCTTCTATTCAAGATTTATGTAGGAAAAGCTGTCGATTTACATACTCATGTATGTCTATGAGACTTTAAAAACCTCAGAAGCCTCCTACCTTGCTATAGTATTTTGGTACTGGAAGGAATAATAAAGACCATTTAACCCAAATATAGATTACATGAATGCAAAGGTACAAAAGAAAAAAAATACAGCCTGATCTATAAGTAATTTAAAGTTCATTTGGGACAAAGAAAACAAAGTAAGTGATAGCTTCATAAGCTTTGTAGACAGAGTTATGAACCTGCAGAGAAATCTCCATCCCTACATGTAACTGAAGAAATGTTTTCTAGAGCAGTTGAAAAATTTATGCTGATCAGCTAAGCATTAAAGATGGAAAACTGAGCACTGAAAGCAAAACTCAGAAGAGGAAGGAAGTTCCGTGTAACCTAAAGAAAATATGCCAAGGAAAAGAAGCATACACTCCCAAATTAAAGGACCTCATGTTCTTTTTTAACTCATTCTTGAAATCAGAAAGATAATATAAAAATTCACTGGTTTCTGAAATGAGCAAGATTGTGCAAAGTGTTGTTGGTTTTTAAAACATTAAAAGTCTGCAAAATTTACAATTATAACGTCAGTTGGCCAGAACCTTCCAGTCGGCTATGTCAGACAGGTTAGGCCAATGAGACACAAGCCAGTGTATTGTTGTTGGCAGTTTGGGAAATAGTGATTCTGAGAAATCTCTGCTGTGTAAGACTATTTTTTTTCCTCAAGCTTATCTTTTCTTGTGCTTTGAACCAAGATATGACTATAGACTGAGAATGATGAGGACAAAATTCATTCCCACCACCAATGAAGAAGAAAAACAATAAAAACAAAATACAAAAGCCTTGAATGATAACATCGTGAAGCTATCACCAATAATCACACACTGAGGTGTCTTGTTATGTCGGGGAAATTACTTGCTGATTCACATTGAGTTTCCTATTGTTCACTTTTGAGTGAACCTGAAGTATAGCAACTAGCAATCCCATGTTCTATTCACCCATTTCTTTCTTTCTTTTTCTTTTCTTTTCTTCTTTTTTTGTTTTTGTTTGTTTGAAGCAGCGTTTTGCTATGCAACTCCGGCTGGCCTTGAACTCACTGTATCACCATGACTAGCCTCCAGCTCAATGCAGTCCTCCTACCTCAGCCTCCAGTGTGCTGGAATTACAGGCATGCGCCGGCACATCTAGCTTCCCACCCATTTCTGTCCAGCTGGACCACATACTGTCTCTCATCTACAGGTTCTTTGTCCATGTGCTCTCTTCCAGTTACTTCCCTAACTACAAGTGGTTAATTTTGTTTTGCTTTTTTGAGGTAAGCAAGTCCCAGCTATGCAAACAGTCCATGCCCAGTCTCTGTGGGAGACAAGAAGTGGGTAATGAACCAAGTTCCAGAGACAAAGTTCTAGGTCTTAATCTAGAGTCCATTTTACTAGCCATGCAATGATGGGCCATTCACTAAACCTGTCTGGACCGTAGTGTATCAATCTGCAAACAGCAATATTCAGGTAAAGTTCACAGGGCCCCCGTGCATGTTAAATGACACTCCTAACAGCACTCAGCAGAAGGCTGAGTTTCAAATGTAGACAATGTATAGCATCAACAGATGTTTAGTTCTTCTTTTTATTCAACTTTGTGTTTAAAAATGGGTTATTTTGTATTTATAAAAAAATATTCTAAATTACTGATGATCCAGGAATTTTCTTTCTACCTGGAATGTTTACATAGAACTTGCAGGTCTGAACCCACAGCATATGTTCATAAGTAACATTTCAAACAGAATTCAGTGTTATTTACAGGTGTCATCTCTTTAATCTTCACCATGTGCTGCGAAGATTAAAGGTGAGGAGTGTCCTGGTGTTGCCATGGAACCATGCAGCACTGTAATCTTCATCACTCACCTGAGGTTGCACAGTTAGAAAGTGAGGGATGGGCTGCAGTGACAGCAACCTATGGTCCCTAACATTCTCCTCTCATCCATAATAACAACTCACACTTACCCCTCCATACACCAAAGGGCGACCAACCGATACCAGTGGGCAGAACAGATGAACTGCCGGTAAGTGAGCCATTCTCTCCTCTCATTTCCAAGTCGGTACAAAAACTAGATTAAAACAAGTGTCTTATCAGCTCTTTGCGCTTCCTTCATTTAGATCTTTCAGCTTGTACCATCTTTTTCTCCATTAAGCTGCACCAGGTACAACATACTTATCTCTGAATGTCCAGCACATAGCACAGTTCCTGGAACACCAAATATCTCCCACAATTATTAAATAAAATATATTGAAGATAGAAGTTCCATTTAAAAAGATAAAACAAATAAGAGAATATATCAATTTATTACTGGAACAATCAGTATTTCCAATAATGCAAGCTATGTAAGTTTTACATTCATATTTTTGTGACAATAATTTAATATTAACCCCACTTTATATTTATGGGTTATTTGATTTAAAAATTTTAGTCCATTTTTTAAGAAAATCAATCTATAACACTGTATCATTCCATATTGAATAAACTATAAGATGCCAAACTCATCATTAGTTTAGAGAAAAGTCTTTGCCCCGTGACTTTGCAACATTAAAAAAACAAAAATTAATTTACAAATGAAATTTGAACAGGGAATAATTTTGCTAAGATACAGTTGCACTAACAATTCAGCTTAGGGATACAAAGCTGGAAGACCAGGGTCAACTTCTTTCTGTATCTGAAGAGATTTTGGTCTCACAGTGGTGTAGCCCATTTACCAACAGCTGAACCTGCTAAAACATGAAACGGTGGGGAGTTGGTGATTTCTCCCTGCTACAAAAATTCAAGTCAAAAAATAAGTGAATTTGGATGCATAGAAATGCTTTGCTTTCAACTGTACAAGGTGGCTTTCAGTGGAAACAAAAACAAAAATATTTTTCTCTTCTTAAACAAAGCCATGTCTCCCTGAAACAGCATATATGGAAGCACTTACAAATAACTATTACCTGCAATAATCAGTGTTACTCTTGATGTTTAAAAAAGTGTATGAAGAAGGAAACTGCTGATTAATTGAAAACAACCAATTTTACCGCAAGTTTTCTGAGTAAGTTATTTCTGTTCTATCTCGCTCACTCTCCTGGTTCCCACCACATTCAGATCCTTCAGTTTTCAGATTCAGATTCAGCAGTTTTTATATGATCCCAGAACACACTCATTGATTGTGAAGATGACAGAGCCAAGAAAAGCAGTTTTCTAAAATGCAACTGATCACTTATTCTAGATCAATGTATAAGCATGCAAACCCAAACTTCATCTGGTAAGTCAGAGTTTCCAGTTTTAAAATAAATACACAATGTCTATTGCTTAATAGAATAAAAAGATTTGCACTTATCATAGATTTAGGCATCAAAAATTTATAGGAAATTGAGTTAGAAAATTGATTAGGAACACGTACAATTCCTTCCAAAGAAATAATTTTCTCATATATTCTTTGTTTTTAATTACCACAATGTCTGCATCTCTATGAGGAAATGCTTTTACATACGCTTAAATTATTATTCATGAATTAGCATTTTCTTGCCCACTTCACTAAAAAGAAAAACTTTGAAAGTAAGTGTGTTGTGTTAATACATGTGAATTTTTCTCAGTAATATGTTATTACATGACACCTGTAATTTTCTAAACTAATCAATCCACATGTGTATGGCTATGGTCCGGATGTCTCCACAAAACTCCATGCAGTCATAGGTTGGGCTTTGTCAGAGGTGACTGGATGTAGAGTGTGTGAAACTGGAATTGGTTTATATGTGTCACCCTGCCTCGGAGCCAGCCAACTAGGGACTGAAACCTCTTTAAACTGTAAGCTAAGTAAATCTTTAACTTTGAGTGTTAGGTATTGTGTCCTGATAATGAGAGAAAAGTAACTAAATCAACACATACACTCTATGCCATTATCTTGTCAGACCAGAAGTTTCTAAACTAGAGGGAACAAAGTTTCTTTGTCCTGCCCAGTTGAAATTCTAGTTCCCTTCTCTTTTAATGTGTGACTTTTTTTCTATTGTTGCAAACAATAATGAGAATATAAGAACAAATATGTGTTTAATAAAGAGAAAGGAACCCACACTGGCAAAGAGTGAGGTCATGAGTTCAATTCCTGGTACCAAAAAAAAAAAAGAAGAAATTTTCCTTCTGAGATATAAAATAAAAATTTAATTCTCTGAATGACCTTTATATCTCTCTTCCAGTATGTATTTCTTTGGTATAGGAAAATAGAAACATTGTATTAAATTCACATAGGCACCAGGTGATAAAGACCCCTAAATCACATTAGCATATTTTCTTATAATTATCTCTAGCTTCAGGTGGTATATATATTCATGATCCAAGAACATCCAGATAAAAAGAAATTCTAATCAGCCACCTATAATGCTAGTCTATTCAACACTAAACATCTGTTTGTTTGAAGCTTTCCAAATCACTGATTTTTAAAAATTCTTATCCAGATGGTAATGTGTTTTATACTTGAGAAGGAAATGTACTTGTACAACTTACTGGACTTACAAAAAAAGCATAACTATAATATCAGAGGATGAGGAAGACAATGTGAGGTTGATATAAGTAGATGTGCATATCTTAAAACGATCTAGATATCACGTTATTAGGAACACTGCATCAGGAGTCTTGCCAGTATTTCTTGTGATCTCGCCTTCTGATGACAGTAGAGAATCCATGTAACGTTCTCAATGTTTGTCTTCGTTCTGTAGCCATTTTTAACTTCCTCTGTCCTATGTTCTGTGTGTGTGTTGTGCTGTGTAATTAATGACCACAGGCTGAGCTGTTCGAGATATCACGTTCATTAAATCATAGTTTCTCTAGGTCAGACACTCAGGCATACCTTCATGGGGCTCCCAACTAAGAGTCGCTTAAGGATGAAAGCCAGGTGTTGGCTGGGCTGTGACTCATCTGGAAAGTAGGAAAGGTTCTGTTTCCAGCCTCCCCTTCTTTATGGCAAGGATTAGTTCCTGTGCAGCTTTAGTCTTTGCAGGAGTCATGAAACACTTCCAGCCAGCCACAGGCTATGAAGGCTTTTTGTGTCTCTAATTTCAGAGCAGGACTCACCTAGAATTATTCCTTTTCAGGCAACACAAAGTCAAATTATTGGGGACCATAATCACATTCAAAACATTCCCTTCTTTTCTACAGTCTGCTTTCAGAAGCAAGTTCCAGATTCCTTTCATCTTATGGAGAAAGAGATTACACAAAATCCTGGAGATGAGGAGCCAGCACTAGGAAACTTTGAAGCTATTTTGAAAGACAGCCTACAGTATCTTATCAAGTAGGGGATTTGCACCTTTCATAATCACCACCAGCCACTGATCTGTATGCAGCAGTGACAATGGTAATGAAGCAAAATACATGAGATCTACTCTATGAAAATTTTAAGTGCACAAAACAGACTTGTGGACTACAGATTAGAAGATATTTAGAACTTACTCATTTTGCCTAACTGAAATATTATGTATAAAGGTTGTAAACAATTCTTCCTCCTCAAGCCTTTGGCAGTTATATTTGTACTGTGAGTCCATGAATTCACCATTTTATAAATTTCACTTAGAAGTTTTCATGCAGTTTTTGTTTCTCTGGGACTGGTTTGCCATTAGCCTACTGATCTTAATGTTTGGATATTGTTGAAAATTGATAAATGTCCTTTTAAACTCTGAATATTGGATCTTACTGTATCTTCAAGGTCAATACACATCAGTGAAAAGCAAATCAAAACTACTATGTGATATCACCTATGCTACACTCACTATGGAAAACAATATGGAAGTTTATTGGTCTGTTTGGCCTATTCAAACAAAACACCATAAACGCGGTGAGTTATCAGCAAGCTATATGCATTTCTCATGGATCACAAGGCTGGGAAGTCCAAAGTGGAGAGCTTGGCAGATGCCATGTCTGGCAGGGGCTCCCTTTCTGGGTCATAAACAACTGTCTTTACGTGATGGAAATGAGGAGGGAGCTTCATGGGTTTTTTTTACAAGAGAACTAAACCAACTGAGGAGGGCACCTTATTACTTTGCAAAGGCCTCACTTCCTTTGGTAATCCCCTTATTAGAGATTAGTTTTTAAAAGAAGTCTTTGGGAGAACACAAACATTCAATCTGCAATATTGATTTTTCCAAAATATTAAAAACAAAACTACCAAATGATCCAGTTATCCCACAACTTGGTGTTTTTTCTAGAAGAATTGAGATCAACGTTATCAGGACCTCCCATGTTTACCTTTGTATTGTAATCAACAAAAATCCAATTTCGCCCACTATATTAAGGTATTTAATTATCAAGGTGCTTCCTTTTTAAGAGCGTGTACCTCATGATGAATTCAAAAGGGACTGTTTACATGTTGCACTTTACTAAGGATGATGGGTATTTCACTGTAAAAAACATCAAAATTCCCTTTGCTTTCTCTTTTTCACAATCTTGTTCAATCAACACTTTGGTGATTTTCTAGTGCTTCATGTGCGTTTGAGAGTCACTGTGACAGTGCTGGTTATTTCTGCAGCTTAAGGAATTGGTATTCCTAGCTGAACCTGGCCAACACTTCCTTAAGGCAACACATACACGATGGCACCATCAAGAATATTTCAGTTATTTCAAGACATTCTGGAAGAGGCAATCACCTGAATGGGAACTCACCACGACTTCACCTACCCGCATTTGCAGGAATATGGGCTAGCTCTTCAGGCGCACTGAGACGTTTATTTGAACCAAGAAAAAATAGGTTATCAGTTTCATCTCTTCCTCTGATACTATAAACCTCCCTGTAGGGACAAGCACTGGGGTAAATTCATATTCCTCTATTCTCTTTCCAATTGCATTGCAATGATATAAAATATACCTTGTCTTTTTAGATCATGTGGATGCTTTATACCCTGTAAAAATGGACTTGATTTTCAACATAGAAGTAATAAAAATGCACTTAAAATGTTACCAATATACTGGGTATCCAATAACACCATTCTTCTTGATTTAAAAACTGATGCTCAGAAAATATTTGTTAGTCATTGTGAGCCTATGGTGAGTAGTGGCTTGAAACTATAATCAAACCAATGGAAAATATCCTTGACCTCCTGTCCTGAAATAACATATTTGTCAAGTGGTGATATGTGCAGTGGCAACAGAGAGGAAAAAGGGGCCTATTGTTTACAGAGTTGTTGTAGTTCCTTTCCTCATTGCTGAGACTAAATATCCTACACCTAGAGTTAACTGGGTGAAGCATTATTGTAGCACACAGTTTGTGGTGGTCTCAGTCCATAATCAGCTGTGTCTAGGGTAAGCTGGTGTGGCAGAGGGCACCACAGAGGAGAAAATGTCCATGGCAAGCAGAAGACAGCAAGAGCAAGCAAAAGACAAGCCATGAGAGCAGCTTCTTTCTGTCTCTGTCTTACCCAGCCTACTGCCCTGTGCAAGTAGCCCTCGAATCTTTAATCCTAGCATCACACCAAGATTCAATCCCAGAATCACACCCTTGATCCCAGCAGCACAAACCTAGCATCCAAGAAGCCCCACTGTTATGAATTAAAAACTGATGGTCAACTTAATATCAGCTGAATTAAATCAGCATGGTGCTGAGCATACATGATCCACCGGAGGAAAGTTACCAGCATAAACAGAGACATGGAGAAGGAGAAGCTAGGTGTTGTGGGTTCTCCTACATGTTGCTGTTTGAGCCACTGGTTCTTCTGCAGAAGCTCTGATCCTTACATCGAATGTTGCTTCCTGGCTCTGGAGGGAAGACGTGTGCTTCTTGGTCTCCAGGATGAGCTCATCACACTGGCTTCCTGGCGTGTACCAGACTGCTTATTTTCAGAGGAGCTCTGGGCCTCCGTGTCACTGAGGATGGCTGTGGTGCTTTTCAGGACAGCCCTGTCTTTGTTGTGAGTGTGACTTCTTGGCTCCAATGCAGAACCCTTAAGCTACCAGCACAGCTCCTTCACCCCACTGGAATAGAGTTTCTAGCTTCCACAACTGACCTTTGGACTTTCCCAGCACAGATCTGTAAAAGAGACTGGTGTGAGTCCTTCCTGTGGGCTCTAGACCTCCAGTTGGATTCATGGGAGGCATTGCCATGGGATCTGGGTCTTGATCTGGACTCATGGAGGGCATTGCTATGGAATCCAGGCCTTTGGCTGAATATTCAGAGTCTTGTAGTGTTGTGGACACATTTCCTGCACTTACGTTAAACTCTGGGTAACCATCATAAAATAATACTATAAATTCTGTGTCCTGATTCTAATTGTTCTCCTCATAACCTCTGACTACAACACCCACCTACCACAGCATTCAACTTTAGGGAGACATCTATGTACAAGCCATTACAAAAGGATATCCACAAAGGCCTTACCTGTGAAGGTGACACTGTGCAGCATCTTCACTTGTTTATCTATTACCTTAACCTCCAGTAAACTTCATGATTATGGTGACACTGTTTTATATATAAAATTATTAAAAAATGTACATAGTAATAAGATTTAACATTGGGACCATTTAAACTATACAATTCGATGCCTTTAAGTATATTATGTTGTAGTGCAAACATTACCATCATCCATCTAAAAAATATTTACACGTTTGAAAATTAAAACAGTCTACCCATTGAAATCTCTTTCATTCCTCCCTCCCCACTATCCTCCGCAATTGGTGAGCAAGTATCATTCCACCCTGTCTCTCTAAAATTAGCTACTTCAAGAACTACAGATATGTGGTATCAATTAAAATCTGTCCTCTTGTAAATGACTTATTTCACAGTGAATGGTGTTTTGAAGATCCACTTATGTGCTTGCATATGTCAAATTTCTTTTATTTTTAAGGAAAATGTTCAATAATAGTCTACTGTATATGGCCCTCACATTTTATGTAACCATTCCTTCTTCCACAGAACCTGGGATGATTCCACTCTTTTTTGTGGTGGTTGTGAATAACATAATTAGGAACATGAGTGGACACATCTCTAGTCTAATCTTTGTTTTCAAAGTTTGGATAGGCACTGAGAAAAGGAATTGCTGACTTAGACGTTCATTTTTAGTAGATTTTCTTGAGAAACTGTCATAACATTTTCCTAGGTAGTCACCACTTTAGATTCCCACCAGGAGTGAACAAGTGGTCCCAATTTTCCTCATTCTCAGTTATTTTCTATTTTATGAAAATAATAGACTTCTTTGTGAATAAAAAATATAGTTGACTGCAATTTGATTTACATTTTCTTGTGTCTTGCTCACTGCTATACCTAGGGAGATGTCTGGATGATTAAATAAGTCAAAATGGTACCATGAGTTGGTAAAGAAAGACTGAAAGCACACTGAACACAGAAGGGAGCTGCAAGCAGCAGTGTACACGTGCCCAATCCTCTCTGTTGGAGTTTTGCAATTGAGGGCTGGGGATTTAGCTCAGCAGGCTTAAGTACCTGCCTGGCAAGCATGAAGTCGTGAGTTCGATCCCTGGTACAAAAAAAAAAAAAAAAAGAAGAGTTTTGCAACTGAGAGAACACCAGCAGTTTTTAAAAGCACTGACTAACTACAAAAGGTTAAAGGAAAGAGCAAAGATGAAGACAAAGAAGCAGGATGGTCCCCTAATCACACAAGCCCCCCCCCCATAGACGTCAAACCATACACAGAGCTGAGAAAGACAAAACACACACAGAACTGGGAAAGAACTCTCCAGAGAAGAGCAGACGCCAAGGTGGAAAGGCAAGAGGACAAGAGAATAAGGAGGCTGATACCCAGGGAGAGAAGCAGCACTGTGGGTTTTCTGAATAACTTGAAAGGCTTGGAGAAACCTTCATCAGAGCAGTGAAATCAACCACCGATTTGTGTTTATGAATCAGAAATGAGAGACAAGTGTGAGTGGAGCAGAGAGACTTATTAGGCACTTACTGTAACAGATCAAGCCCAGGGAGAAACAGGTGGAGAGGACGAATGTGATAGCATCACTACTAGAGTACAGTTAATGATATCTTCAGTTCCTGAGAAATGGAAGACTTGGAGCTGATTTAAGGTCTAGAGAAAATGACCAGGAGTTCAATCTTGGATGTTTCAAATTTGAGATCTGCTATAAAATCAGCAGCACTGTCCAGAGAGTTGAAGGGTCTGGAGTTCAGAGACAGAGCCAGCAATAGAAAATGTGAGGGATCTGCTTATCCATGGTATTGGTCATGGCTCATATAAAGCAGCGTTTAATCTGTAGGACAGGATGAGCTCTCTGGGAGTGAGAGAAACGGGGACAAAACTCAGCATGGAGCTCAGAGAACTCAAACATTTTGAGATTGCGGAAGCCAAGAGAAATGTTTAAAATGTGGCTGGTGAGAAAGAAGGAAAAACAGGATGTGATGCAGAAGCCAGGCTTGAAGTGGAAAGTGAAGGAAATGAAAAGAGCTAAGGTCAGACTCTAGGAAAATGGAGTCGCATCAGATCGCCACCTTGAATCCTCCCCCAATAAAAACAGGACTCTTAGCTGTGAGCAGGAGAAATTACCAATGTAATCTTTCTCTAGATCAATTTAGAAGAAAGCTGAAAGCACGCTACTTTTGTAATAAATAAATAGAACCATTTCTAGGAGACTGTCATTACCTATAATTTAACCAGATGAAATTAAATCTCCCAACTCTAAATGTCAAGAATATTAAACTTGGAATACATTCCGCTGTTATTAGCAAAATAGTAAACCAGTCTGACATTCAAAATACCCCAAAAGCAAAAACCGTGACTGTCAAACCATCCCAATTAGCCCAAATACATTCTAGCAAAGGCAACAGCCTTTAATGAGCTGATTATTTTGATTTTAATTAAATGACCAGATATCCTGAAGAACTACTCAAAGAATTTACTTTATAGCTTTAGCACAATCTTACCTTGAAATTCAAGACCTACCCCACAAAATTCTATTGTTGTTGTCATTATTGGTTTTTGTTTTTTGTTTTTTGTTTTTTGTTTTTCCAATCAGGACAACTGGTAACAGAGTTTATCTTCAACCCTGCTCAGAAAGTCAGCTATTTTCCCGAACAACACAGCGGTTCCATCCTTCACCTTCTCTCTTCCTGAGAGCAAGGGCTTTGCATATTTAGTGCCTTCCAATAAGTGTATTTTACATTACTGACAAATCATTTTCCATTCATGATTGTGGCATCTGGAAAATGAGGACCAAGGTGAAAACCACCCCAGGAATTAAGAGAATAAGACAAGGGCAATTTCATCCTGACTTTAATAAAATGTAGGAAGCCCCTTTATCTCCTTTGAGTAGGATAAGAAGTGATGTTTCAAAAGAACATAGTATATTTTTGTTTCCTTTTGGAAGATGAAGAGGTAGAACAAAGAATTTGAGATGGTTATAGCGTGATTTTCTAGGAAATGCCTGGGTGGGTTGCTGACCTTCCAAATCAACTCTATATTGGCTGACATCCAGTCCCAGTGCAGCCTTCAATAAGTCATGTGTTGTGTTTGAGAAAAGATTCTTGGAAGGAGGAATGGTGTCCATGGTCAATGGATGATATCCGGTGTAATAGGAGTTGCCACTCCCCTTATTGCTAGAACTGAGGCATGCTGGGAAGAAAGCTGGATGGAGAATCATTTTTTAAAAAAAAAAAAGTGGGGGGCATACTAGGATGCAAATATCAATAACCACAGGCAATGGCACACAGGGACCCACCCTATGAATCTCAGAAAGGACATAAGCTGAAGGAGTTGTCACATCTAAATGGATTCCACCAGTCATCTGCCAGTGCCATTTGACACTGACAGACCTCTAATTACTGCACTTTCCACTCCTCCTGGAAAAGCAAAAGCATTTTTTAGCAGGAGAGAGAAGGTGAATGTACAAAATAGTGAGCATTTGCCTGAAAAAAGGTTAGGCTGCTTGAAGTAGTCCCCACCCATGAACTCATTACATTAATTGGCAATTTAGTTTTCAGTCACCCCTTGCTACTTACTGGAGTGAGGGCTAAGGAGGAAAGTAAGAACAATTACAGAAGGTATATATAGTTAGATCAATTAGGGAATAAACAACTGTATTTTCTTAGCATAGCTGACTGTTAGTGAGCAAATTTTCTCTGCTGTGCTACTGAAAAGAAACTTCTTTCTTCTAGATAAAATGCTTCAGTGCACCGTTGATCAGTCTCACTGCTTCTTTTTCCTGATTTCTAATCTGTCTCTTCCAGTTAGACATCTGGCTCCTTAAATCTGCCATTTTCTTCCTTTTTTTTCTATCAAGGCTAAAGCAACATCCTCTTCATTGGTCTAACAATCTCCTCCCACTCTAAACCACTGTCTAAATATTATTTAATATGATAAAATCATTTTCAATATATTATTTGGTTTAAAATTCCTCCTGGTTTCTTACTGTATGTAGTTTCATCTGTATTATGTGGACCTTGATGTAATGGTTCCTAAAGAATGATCTTCCTACCAGCAGGATAATTATCTTCTAGAAACTCCCTAGAAATGTAAATTCTTGTATTCTAACATTGACCTACCGAGAATCAGAAATTCTTGGGGTTGGACGCAGTCATCTGTCCTCTAACAGCGTTCCCGGTGACATTTATACAGGTTCTCTTTGAAAACTAGTTTTCTGGTGCAACCTTGGAAGTTAACTCAGGATTTTCAGTGACCAAAAAAGAGTAGTGGATGGAGCCTTGGGGGAAGGAGGGATCAGAAAGGGAAAGGCACCATGCCGCCAGCTCTGTTCAGAAAAGGACCGTCTCTTCTTCCTGCTCTGCAGAGACTTCCACCTTATGTGTTATTTATGTAAGTTATGAGATTTATTCAAGGGTTCTTGTTCTCTTCTCCTTCTCTTTCTCTTCCTCCATTGCTTCTCTTCTCTTCGTTTCTCTTTTCTTCTTTTCTTTTTAGCAATAAGTATGATTGCTCCATAAATATTTGTTGAAAAGGCTTTATTCCATTGAATTAATTTTTCACTCATTCAAAACTCAATTGTTTTTCATATGGGAATTCCATACTCTTTTTTCTGACAGCCACTCTGGCAATATCCTACAGCTCTGAGTACTGTTCCTATATTGAAGAATTGATTTTTGGGTAGAGTGATTCTTCCCATAATAGTCTTCCTTATTCAAGATTATTTTAGGTATCCCTGTGTTTGTGGTTTTCCTCATAAATTATAGACTAACTTTGCAAGAAACTTTGCCAGGATTCTCTTAGGAACTTTTGATCTAAAATAATAAAGCTACAGGTCAATTTGGAAATCTTTGTTTTGTTGAGCCTTTTAATCCAGGACCATAGTAGGCCCATTCATACATTTAAGTCTTTGATTTCTTTCAGAAATTCTTGCAATTTTGAGCAAAAGATAATGTAAATCACTCATTTTTTCCTTGGAATGGTTAAAAATAGTATTATACTTTTAATTGGTACTCACACATTAAATTTTAGAATATAACATACAGAATTTAATTGATTATGCTTGTTTATCTTATTCCTACAATCTTACATAATAGTTATCAGGTTTTTTTTAAAATTTGTTTTAGATTCTTTGACCCAACATATTATCTCAATGGCCCACGATAGAGCTCAACTGACACAGTGCCTGCCTGGCAAGTGTGAGGTCAAGAGTTTGATCCCCAGTACCAAGAAAACAAACAAACAAACAAACAAACACAACATATTATCTAAAGGAAGAATTCTGGACTCAGCACAAAGTACTTTATTCCCATAAGAAAGTAATCTGCATTACCCACCCTTAATCTGATGTTTTTCCAGCTTTTTTGCTTTCTTAACTGTGATGCATTATCTTGTGTGATTTAAAAATGCAGCATCCCAAGGCATATTCTAAAGTTTGTGAAGACAGATTGAAGTCTGCCCTTTTAATTTGATATCCCTGTTAATTCTTTACACATTCAGGTTTGAGAACAGGCTATGGATTAAGCCAAAAGTATTCCCTCTCTTGCAAACTTCCCAGCCATGTCCAGGCTATCACGTCTGCTCTGAACTCCTATGCTTCATGTTCACTTTTCATTACTTCCAAACTGTTACAATACCCCCTCTGCTAACCTTGCATACTTTACACAATTTTACGCAGCCTAAAATTAACCTCAAGACTGCACTGAACTGTCATACCGTCTCCCACAGTTTAGCCCTGACCTGACTCTTCATCAAATGCCTTAAGTGCTCTCCTCCTTCTATGTGCTCATGGATGTGTCCCCCACAGCCATACAAGTAAATCTATATTTTAGAGTGTGTATTCATCTATCCGAAGTTCTTTTCCTGTTAACACATCCCAGTAGATGACTCAGTTTTCCTCTAATTCACACCCACCAAACAAACTGACTCATTCCTTCATGTAAAAGCTTGCCTTCATTCAAGGACCCTTCCAACCCCTCTTTCCCTAGCACCTACCAATTGATAATAACTTCTATCAAATTCACTCTTCTTCAAGGAAGTTGCCTTACTCTTTACTGTTTTCTCTTGGATCATTCCATTAAGAATATGTATAATATTGTGGTAGCTGGTTTTTCATCGCTGAGAACAAATATCTGCCATATGCTAGTTAGAGTAAGAGGGATTTATTGTTGCTCATGTTCTTCAGATGTTTCGGTCCATGATCTCTGACTCTAATACAGAACAGAATGTGACCAAGCAGCGCTGCTCATTTGATGATAGTCAGGTAGGAGAGCAGGGTAATAATGGTGCCAGAAAAGAAAGGGCCAAGGGTTAGTGTCACAGCCCCACAGCCAAATAGACACACACAAGCTTTCTAATCCTGTAGATGGCTCAAGATAACAATCCAGCTCGTCTGTCACAGATACTTGAGATCTCTCAACTGTAAAATTTTTTAAAAATTGAATAATAATGCATTCCTCTGTAGTTATTGCTGCATTCTATTTTGAGCTTAATATGTAGAATCATCTTTACTTTCCAAGTTGTTGAAGCCTGACTTTGCACTCATTAAAATGAGCTGATTTTCTAAATGGACCCCCTGGCCCTCTCATTGCCAAAACTGGAGAGTGGTTCCAACTCTCTTCTCTCTCATACCTGAAGCAAATAAGGCACTAGACGCCATTGTTTCTCCTGGAAACGTCTCTCCATCATTTAGTCCTTCAGTTCCTCCCAATGTCCAGGTTCACTGCTCTGGTTTATTATTTAATAATGCCTCACTTGAACCATAGAAACAATAATCAAATTTTACTCATTTTGTAGTCTAATATTTCCCAATCAACTCCTGCTTCAAATCAGGAGGCATCTTTGTATGTTTTATTTCTCCTTATCCTTTACCCTCCAAGTAGGACACAAGCAGAATGACACGGTTTCCACTCTCTTTTCTCTAAATACTCTAAACCAAACATTTCTGAATTGCTTGTGCCCACCCAACAATTCAATTTTCTTAATATACCTGTTAATATTCTAGAAAATTTCATTCATTTTATCTAACAAATTTATCTTCAAAATGCAGTTTTATTAACTCGTTTTTAATGAGATTTGTCTCACATTCATAGGCAAATTTAGGTACTCTTCAGTCTTTTTTATTATAATATTTTTCATATGATCACTTTTATCACATTATTTTACATCTGTTTGGTTAGCTGTTGGTCTATTAAATCAATATAAATTTACTAACACAAATATCTCTACCTTGCTATAATCTCTTTTGAAAGGTCTTTATAAAATAACAATGGCATACATGACCAAAACCTTACAAATATTTCTGAATAAAGTATTGAATGGTGGATGAGAATGATGCATACAAATTTTATAACCTAGGGCCAACAATGAGATAGATAGATAGATAGATAGATAGATAGATAGATGATAGATAGATATTTTGTCTTTTTGAGACAAATTCTCACTATACAGTTTAGGTTGGCCTTGAATTCCCAGTACCACTCCTGACTCAGCCTCTCAAGCACTGGAATTACAGGAATGCACTACCATGCCCAGCTAAAGGGTGACACATGTGTTTTGAAGTACAGTGGATAATGACCACATAAAAGGGAAAAAGTTTATGATCAGAGAGGTTTGATGTTGGTCTAAAAGTATCAACTTTACAAGAGAAAAAAAAACAAGAAAGTTGCCATTATAGGGAACAGGTACAATATAACTAAACACATGGAGTAACATTCACAAGACATATTTAGTTAGAGCTGTGTAGTCTTGTGTGGCAATCTACCTGGAAAACAGGAAAATTGCTGCACTGGGAAATGAGAACATAAAGAGATGTTGCATCTTATTGTGAAAATTTTACAATGCTCTGTGAAGGAATTCAAACAACAGACATTCAAAAGCCACTTAAGTATTTTGACAGAGTGAAATTAGAAATTTCGTTTGTCATAGAATGAAAGAGTGGGTTGTAGGAGTTGTAGTTAGGGGTAGAGAAAATGGGAAATGACATCCATGCCTAAGGAGACAGGTAATACGGAAAAAAGTGGTGTGAAAATTGACAAAGAAGACCATCCAGAATTTACCTTCTGACTCAACTCCGTCTTCACAGAATGTCCTAAATAATATACATAAATTTATCCACATGTGCTGCCTTTTCCAATAAGGGACTGTGTTTTACCATGTACTACAATAGAAACAACATAAAAATAGATGTGATTCCAATATGAATTAAATGTAATTTTCTAAGCACAATTTTAGCTTCCTGGATTCTAAAAGATCTTCTCAAACCAGAAATTCTGATATTAATTTAAAAATTGAAGCATTCAGGAGAAAACTATGATAATTCCAAGTAAGAATGACATGTTATTTTTTTTTAAACAAGAACTGAACAGGAATGAAGAGTTAAGAAAACAAATTAAAAATGAAAGTTTCTATTAAAATATTTTATAATGATTACATAAAGTTTACTGGGCTGGATTGTATTTATATGTCTAACATAACATCAGTCATACTATCACAGACTCTGAAACTTGATACCATAAATATATTCCTATTTGATATTACTACAGAATGCATAGACATACAAATACGAAAGCAGATTTATTATAAACATGCTAGATTTACTGTGAATCTCAAATGGCCATAGTTTTAGATTTCTTAGATGCTGTAATTTACGACTCATATCAGACCAATAAGACCACTCTGCAAAGGAATTCATATTCTTATCTTTGCAAAGGCAGTTGGAAGTCCATGAGAATTATAGGTAGAGAACAGTTTGGAGGTCAGGAATCTTGCTCTTCTTGCCAACTCTGCTGCTGCTTTAATCCCTCATCTCGCTAGTTTCTGCATGGGTAAAGAAGATACTTGAACTTGCTTTGGAAACTCCTCTCCTCTCATAATCTTTACAGCTCTCATTTCTAAGCGCTCAGTCTGACCTTCATCTTGTCAGACCTTTCATGTTATGCAGAGTTCTCTCCCAATAGCTAACCCAGTACCACTCACTAGACACTTAAAGGGTAATGCAAGGTACTGTGTAATTCATCATTTAATGGATTTTCCTGTCTTTGGAACTGGTTGAGAAGACTCTTGATACATGGGCCATATATTATATTCTTTTTGTAATAGCATACCTAACAATTTGCTGAATGCACATTCATTCTACCATAATGAAACATATCGTGGAACTTATTTTTTGTGAGTCAGTATTTATTGGAAAGATAAATGTTCTTCCAGTTTTATACAGCCTACCTAGCATCTGGAAAACTGATCCTTCTTAAGTGATCCTCTGTATTTATGTTGGTCACTGACCTGCATATCTCTCTTGCAGCCCTCAGTAGAGGTCTGTGCACTTGTTTGCATATCATCCTCCTCTCAGCTCACTCTCCTCCAGCCTGCCACGATCACAGCCACATACAAACAAAACTGAACTTTAAACCATCCCTCTAGGAAGAGTAGATACAGAAAAACCTGCCAGACATGCTCTCAGCTCCATTATTCCATGCAGCTCAGACCAGAAATCTTCATGAAGGGAATCAGCCAGAGGAGCATGGAAAGACGGGGCAAAGGTGGTAAGAAATTCAAAAGCTCTTCCAGGCTCTCCATCAATGTGACTAACCACAGAGAAACACATTCCTATAAGCTGGCTGTGGGCTTCACGGCACTTCAGAGACTATTCAATAAGTGCTTCCACAAGGTCATGACGGAGGGAAAGCTTTGTGAGACACTCCAGAAGTCCAGCAAGTTCTGCTCAAGACATCACCCAGAGGATAGAGACCTGGGGAGTCTGCTTCCAAGCCTGCACTTTGCTCTGTTTTGCCCCAATTTCTCTGATTTCTGTACTATGGATTTCTCTCTCTCTGATCCTATAACCTTTCTTTATTTTGATCTTATCAAAGACTGTGAATTCCTAAACAGAGTTTCAAAAACTAGATAAAAATTACTAATTGTATCAGTTCTTCGCCCAAAGAAAAGTGAAGATGTTTTAAAAGTTGTTTCCTTTTATGTGTTATGTGTCATTTTTTCCCTTGTGAACCATGCTTCCCCCAGCTTCCCTCTGCTCTGCACCCTGAAATGTGGAGGCTTTGGGATTACAGTGCAGGACCCTTTTCTCTGTCTTCGGAAATTGCTTTTGGTTGATACACGGTGCAGACAGGAGAGTCTCTGCCAGGTGGCAGCTAATCCCCCACCTAGAGCCCTTAAGCTTGCAGCTGCCTTTCCGAGATCCTTTGCACCTCATCCTTTTGTTGTTATTGACCTGTCATTGTCTACAAGGTGCTACACTTTCCCTTGATGAGTTTCCTAAATTCTACCAAAGCCTTTTGAAATGGTCTCTTCATTAAACTTCATATGTGCCATCCATTTCCTTCCAAAACTCTAACAATAAATCTGTTAAGGTTTGTTTCTAAATGTTCCCCCAAAGCCTCATGTAGTGATGAGGGGGAGGCTTTTTCATGTAGCTGAATCTAGAGTTTATAACTGCTTTATAGTGCAGTGTTGGGATTAAGGGTGTTGAGATTAGGGTGGGTGATTTTTGCATTGGTCCACTGATTGGATTGGCATCACCCTGACCCCACCAATCAGGATAAGACAAAAGGAGCAGAAAGAGGCTTCTGTCCTTTTTGTTCTTACTGCTTTTGCTGTCTTCTGAAGCCAAAGATGTTATGTCTGGTGCCACTCTGTCCTGGAGTCAGCCAAGATGAACTGAAATCTCCATAAACCATGAGGTAAATGAACTTTTCCTCCCTTCTAGTGTTGGGTATTTCATCTTAGCAATGAGAGCAGTGTGGTTGAAATAATATCTCATCCCTTTTTATAGGAAATCAACATTATAAAGGGAAAATTTAAAAATGGGAAGAAAAATAACTTGGAATTGTCATGTTTAGGGACTTTGTCTTAAAAAGAAGGGAAAGGAGAAGGGAAGACAGGGGAAGAGAGAAGAGGGAAGGAATAAAGGACAAAAGGAAAAAAAAGGAAAGGAAAGGAAGTTATTTTTTCATACTTCTCCACACAGATTCAAGATCGCTTTAGCCAATCCCAACTACCTCCAAATTCACAGATTCATAGAAAAGTGAACAAACTGTGGTACTTCTCATGAAGTTTTAGCGCCTCAATCTTTGTGACTTTGTCACATCCTTAATTTATAGTCTGACAAGTGGGTAAAATGAAGCCATTAGACTCTTGTGTAAATTAGATGTGACTAGCACCCACCAGCTGATGGGGCCATCATGCTCCTTTATCTATACTGAGTCTTTTGACAGATGATTTTTATAACATTATTATTATTTCCTGTCCTCTTGGGACATATTATCCTTAATAATATTAACTACTAATTTTTATCATCACATTAGTTTATTGAAATAAGTATACCAGTAACATACAACATTGCTTTTTAATATTCATGTGATTATCTATGTTCATAAACAATGTGTTAAATGATTCTGAACCTCAGGGTAATTACACAGAACTGCTGAAAATAAATGCTAGATTATACCAAGTGTAAATATTTCTCCCACTGTCCTTTAAGCCCCGTGAGCTGTTCTATGATCCTGTCCTGAATACACATATTTACAGTTGTTTTAGATGAAGAATAAAAATCAACTCCTGGTTTCTGTGAATAATCTATTTTATCTAAAAAACTGAACAAAATATAAGTTGGCATGAAGTTTCATATTATTCAGAAATTATTTATTCAGTCTTAAAATTATAATATATATTATGATGTTAAAAATATTTTGGCATTTCTTTTCTCCAAGAATAGTTTTGCAAATTCCCATCTATGACCATAAATTATTTAAATGTGTAATGGCTGTGCTGTTACCAAGAAAATAAGAGAAAATATAGAACCCTCTCCTCTTTATCAAATAATGTGAACATCATATTTAGACATGAAGAATAAAATTATTTTTCAAACACTTTCTCAAGTGTCTTTGCTTTTGTCCCTAGCAGAGAAAGGGGCATCTTCAGATACACCTGTTTATAGGAATATTAGAATCTATTATAGGAATAGTCCTATTTCTATTATAGGAATATTAGAATCTCTTTAACATTTACAAGGAACAAAATGTATAATGTCACTTAACTCTTCTCCCAACTCCTTGTTATTGTTATTTATTTATCTATTTTGTTTCTTGTTTTTCTTATATTTTGTTTTGTTTTTCTCTCCAATACAGAAAGGATAGATGCACCTGTAAAGGTTTATATATGCCTAGAACTTATCTTAAAGAATTTCCAAGAATTGATTTCATTATGTGTGATGGTATGAACAGCTACTTGGAAGATAGTAGCCATTTCTGATTTTCTGTCATCTTGTTTTGAAGTCCAATAATGCTTTTATTCTTTGTTTTGATTGGTTTTACTCTGTTTTCTATTATTTTATTTCAATATGTGTGAAGGTATGGACAGCTATTTTGAAGAGAACAAGAGACATTATGGTAGCTATTTTTGATTTTTCTATTGTCTAATTTTGAAGACCTGCAATGCTTTCATTGTTTTATTTTGATTGGTTTTATACTATTTTTTATTTGAATTCATTGTATGTGAAGATATGGACAACTATTTTGAAGAAAACAAGAGACATAATGGGAGCCACTATCGATTTCCTATTGTCTTATATTGAAATCCTGTGTTGCTTGCATTGTTCTGTTCTGATCTGCTTTGTTCTGTTTTGTTTTGTCTTATTTTATTCTCTTTAAAATAAAATTTAAAAATGTGGAAAAACAATCTTCTCCAAATGCAGTCCAAGCAACCAGCAATAGATTCATCAAAATTGTGATGTTAGTAAAATCAACGTAGAAATATTTTGAGACCTCAGATGGTTTGTGCCAAATATTATTATTATCCTCATAAACCAAGTTGTAATACCTCTAAGAAATACAGACTTCAGTATTTTGTATTCCATGTCAGCTTAATTTTACTTCTTGCACAGTTAAAAATCTCTGTTAAATAGTTCAAGAGAAAACCTCTATTCTTTCAAGAAAGCTTTAAATATATAATGATTTGGCAGCCCTATTTAGAAACACTTTTTTAATAAAATGATTGGATCATTAAACCCGTAAGAAAAAATTTACTTATGGGGAGAAAAACCCACCATAGTTGGTGCAGTTGAAGCATTTGCTAAAACTTCTGATACAGACTGTCAGGAAGAAGAATACATTCCTTAAATCAGAAACCATATGGGGAAGACTAAATGCATGGCCCCAAGAGACAGTACGTATTTTCTAAGTGCAAAAGTCACTTGACCTTTGAGCTAACAATAAGTGATGAAAATTCTTCAAAGCAACACCCAGCAGAGCTGTTTTTAACAAGAATTTGCACTACTGTGAAGATAAAGTTTACTTTTTAAAGAGAATAATTACATATTTCCGTTCATATTTGATACAATTACTAGATGGAAACCTATCACCAAATTTATTGGAGAACTGGACCAATAACACAATGAATGAACTGGCACATTGATGACAGCAAATTGAATGAACATGGCATTGTTTTATTCAGGACGATATCTCAATGCAGACTTTGGAAAGGACTTTCTCTAATGGTGTACAAGCAATAAAGCATAAAAGATGCTCACAAAGCGGCAGATATTTAAAGTGAATGTGCATTTCTTTTTCAGATACTCTGGATTCACTTAATTAGAGCTGGAATTCCAGTTTGTTTTGAATGTTGTGAAACCATTTATTCTTCAGATCTATTTCTTCCCATGCTTTTTTATTCATGAATCCCTCGTGATAAGCACTGCTTCGTTATTTAGCTGCAGAACCTTTAGAAGTTCACAATGTTCTCTCTTAGTAGCCTTGAAAATAGGCCTAAAAATCCTCATCTTTGCCAAAAAACGAAGTTCAGCAATGCCACTGAGGTGAAAAACAATCACTTCTCCATACTCTTCAAATCCTAACCTTAGCACAAATAATCTCATGGGGGAAAGAACCTTAGAATTACATAGACTTGAATTTCAAGTTGCTGCATCACACACTGTTTGAATTTTATAGATACTTGAAATCACTGAGATTCAGGTCAGCACCCCAAAAACTTGTAGCTTTCAATGAAACTTTCATGTGCTAATTTATATAAGAAACCCTAGCATGAGGGTGAGCATAAAAGACATGCCCAATTAGTTGTACTTGCTCTTACCAGAGTAACATTAATACTTAACTTTATATAATTGTTGTGAAGAATAAATGAATTAGTGACTAAAGATTTTCGAAAGAACGCTAGTACTTATCAAAATTGTTCTTGAGTTAAAACTTAAAGGAAATTAGCTACTTTTGCCATAATAATTAATGTTCAAGAATCTCAATAATATTAACTCAGATATAGGAAATGGGAAAAATGAGGGTTTGAGCTACAGGAGATCAGAGATCAAGTCACTCAGTCTAGATATGTGTAGTTATATTGAAATGAAAAAGCTGAATTAGTGACATTTTTGCTTTATTTTATTTATTATAGCTTATTCCTTCAGTAAGTACTTAATATGAAATCTTTATGTGTTAGGGCCTCCAGAGAAACAGAATATATATATATATATATATATATATATATATATATATATGTATATACACACACATATATGTGTGTATGTACACACACATATATATATATTCTGCAATATAAATCATATGTATATGGTATGTGTGAAATATGTGAAAAGATTTGTTGTAAGAAATTGCTAACATGATGACAGAGATCAGCAAGTAAATTCTCAGATATACAGAGCAACTTGCCAAGCTGAAACCCAGAAGTGCCAGGAGTTTCGTTTGAGTCCAAGCTCAAAGGTCTAACAATCATGAGGGCCAATGGTGCGGTTCCTGTTTGAAGGCTGGCGGTATTGAAACCCACAAAGAGCTGATCTTTTAGGGAAACCACAAAGTCAGGAAAGAAGCCAGTGGCCCAGTTCGAAAGAAGTGAAACAAGAAGAATTCTGTCATATTAGGGGAGTTCTACTAGGCCTTTAATTGATTAAATTTTTCACACTTTCATTATATCAGGTAACCTGTTTTACTCATTCTATCCGTTAACATGCAGACTGTCCTCTAATCACACCCATAAAGACACACTCGGAGCAGTGTTTAAGAAAATATCTGGAAATCAAATGGGACAGTCAGCATATAAAATTAATCATAATACTCTTAAAGTTGGTGTCTAGCCATAGAGACAAGAAATATTTCTTCTCAGGTTTATCTAACCCACATAACATTAATCCATCTGAGGTCTCAAGATAACCCTGGCCTGGAATTTCCTGAGTGTCTATACCATAGTTTAGACACTGCATGAATCCAGTTCATGGCCTTAGACATGGACACATATATGACACATGCCTTACGTGATATGATAAGGAGCATGGACTTTACTAGAACTGAGGAAGCTAATGTCATATTTGAAGTGTAAAAGTAACCTCATCAGATCCGTTTTTAAATGATGACATTAACAGTAGCATGTAGGGCAGACAGGGTGATATTTTATTTTCTCTGGCTATTATCTCCTGAGCTCTAATTGTGTCCACATTACAGTGCTCTGTGCTAATCATTCTCATCATCTCTATTTATTCTTGTTCCATAAGTTATAGCATCAAGCACTGGTATTTATACAACCAGGAGTGATAGAGAAGAGGACTGTGGGATGGCTGTGGAACGTGCAATTAGAATAATACTCTAGAATCCTTACAAAATTTCCCATTGTGTCTACTAAACATCAAGACTTTGATACCATAATCAAGGAGAAATTGAGGCAAAATGAAAAGAAAAGGAAGAATTCTGGGTAAAAGTGGTGGCATAACAATCTTGTATCCATCCTCTAACGGGTAACAGTGACAAAACCCAGAAACCTCTACTCAAACCAGTCGACAACAAGTACAATATTTATACAGGAATTCCCCAGGGGTTCTGGGTAAAATCTGTCAACCATCAACATTGAATCTGCTCTAGAAACCTTAAGCTACACTTCGGCAAATTCTGAGAATTTGCTGCTTTTAAAACCAAGGATGTTCCCCAATCATCTGTAATTTTGTTAGCATAAAGCTAGAGTGTACTTGCCTGAGGTATCAGAGAATAGAGCTCAAGGCAAACAGAGTGGTTGGGAGTGTAGGAAGAATCCTTAGAAGACAAGCTGTCAAGAAAAGTTTAAGTCCTTAATTTGGAAAAAAATCCCTGAGTAAAGTTTTTGGCAGACCACCAAATTATGCAAACATAAAGTAGACCACTAGGGGGCAGGATGAAAAAGTTACACAGAGAAGCCATTAATACAGCACAAAAATAGGAACTATTAAGTGATAGAAGTGAAATACAGCTGCAGTGTGAAGCAGGCATGTTAATTGTCCAGTGGAGAAAAAACTAATATTTCTCAGAGAAGACAGGAGAATCCAGTGTTGTTTCAACTCATTTTTTACAATATCCAGTTTTCAAGCAAAATTTATGAGGCATTACAAAACGAAAACCAAAATACAACATATCTCTGAGGAGGAAACGGTCGAAATAATCGAAGTTCTAGATGCGAATTTTAGTCGACATTGTCTTCAAAGAGTCATTTGAGTTATGATGAAAGAATTAAGGGGAAATATAGTATTAAATTAAATAACAGAAGAAATCTCAGCAGGACAAATGTTAAATTTAAAAAAGGCAATTAGGAAGGCAAAAAGTGAAATAATTGAAGTTAAAAATTTATTAAATGAGCTCCATGGTAGATTCGAAATGGCAGAAGAAAGGTTTTAAAACATAAAATGTAACGCTAGAAATTACCAACCCAGAGAACAGAGAAAGAAATTATTGCAAAAATGAACAGATTTGCATAACAGAATATCAAGCAGTCTAATCTGTGGAAAATAAAAGGTGTAACAAATATGTAATTTGAGTTTTGTAAGAGAAAGTGGTGAAAAAGGCATTTGAGATCATAACAAACAAAAACTTGCCAAGTTTGATGGAAAATTAAGTTATATTTCTAGATTCTAGAATCCCAAAAAACTCCAACAATGATAAACAAAAATAAACCTACTCAGGTATAGCATATATAAACTGTTGAAAAATAAAGATAAAAGACAATCTTCAAAGTAGGTACATGTAAATACCATGTTGTCAACACGGGAGCAATTGTTACAAGGTATGATCAAAACATATGGCGAGTGATTAAATTTTTTAAAATTCTTATAGCAGAGACACACTGCTATTAATATCCTGCAGCATGATCCCTTTTCCTTCAAACACTGGTAGCTAATCAATCTTGCCACTTTTTGAAGCAGTTCTGGAAGTCCCTTTTAGTAACTGTCCTTATTTACACTATCATATTTGCCTTGATGTCCTGATTCATTTTCAAACATTTGCCTTTCATGATTATTTTGATATTAAGGAAGAGTCCCAAGTCACATGGCGCGAGGTCCAGTGGGTAAGGTGGGGGAAGACGTGGCATATTAGTTTTGTGAGCCTGAGTTTCTCTTGGATGGCACTGGGAAATTGTATTCACCACTTTTTTGATGACATCTTGTGAAGACACAAAAGGGGACCTCCAGAATGTCTTCAGAAAGGGATGAGTGATAGGATAAGTGTGATTAAAGCAATAGAGAACTGGTTTCAAGGGGATTAATGGCAGTGTCTTTTACTGAATCAATTGTTTAAATGTAAGCATTTGCTGCAGATAGTGATCATGCCTTGGGTAATAAATGGCTGATTGATCATCAGAAACCAAAGACCCAGCTGTAAGTGGAATAATATCATCAAGGTGCTGATAAAAGAAATGCAAATAAAAATTGTAACTGAAATTTATCCAACCAAGAACACTGTCCAACAAAAAGGAAAAAAATATTCATTCATACAGGCATAATGGTGAATGCTGATTGTCAACCTGATTGTATTCAGAGGTTCCTGGATAGGTGATAGTATTTAGAGTATGCTAATTTAATTAATGGACAACCCACTGAGGAGTCATAGCTAAATGGGGTATCAGGAGAAAAGAGTGAGTTTGGAGGGTATGACAGTTAATCCTAATCATCAGCTTGCCTGGATTAAGAGATTCCTGGAGGAATGATTAGCCTGTGAGGGCTCTGTACTCCTTAGTAGATTAATTTACCGATGTGCATAGCTAACTGTGCTGTTAAGAGGTGGGAACCAGTTGAAGGTGAGTCCTTGGGGGTATCTCACTGGATCTCTTTACCTCTGCTCTGTTTTCTGGCAGCCATGAATTGGGCAGCTTTCCTCACTATGAAACTCTGACTTGATGTTTATGTTTTGGAACTAGAAAGCCATACACTCAAACCTTTGAAATCTTGAGCCAAAATGAATCTCTCCTCTTTCAAGTTGGTTTTCTAAGTTATTTTTTTTTCCACCATGATGAAAAGTTGCCAACAAACCAAGAATGATTTTAGTTCAGGATTAAGACAGAAGGCATTCAAGAATAATTAACCTCTAAAGAAACAATGAGGAGCAGCAAATTGGTATACAAATAGCTATGTGTGCTTTAAAATAGCTATTTGATAAGTTGGTGAGTTTATTATATACATCAATATATGCATGTATACACTCAATATGATAAATAGATGATATAATATACATACAAATACGATAAATAGATGATAAAATGTAGATTAAAAATTGTAACTGTGAGGAAGTAGTGATAAATTGCTACAAGGTGAATATTTTACCTTCATGAGCATAACAACTTGAGGAATGAAATCTGGCACTATGAGAACCCAAGTCACCAGCTTGTGTTATTTGTGTTGCCACCAAGATTCCTTAGAACCAAGCCTAGTGGCACATACCTGTAATTCCAGCACTCTGGGAGACTGAAATAGAAGTAGCACAAACTTGGAGCTAGACCCAAATAAATTGGATAGCATCCTGGGCCACCTAGTGACTTGCAAAACTCTGTCTCAAAAAAAAAATTAAACAAAATTAAAATAAAAGTGGTCAGGGATATAGCTCAGTGGGAAGACCTTGGATTCAATGCTTCATATAAGAAGGAAAGAAGGGAGGAAAGGAGAGAGGGAGAGAACAAAGGTGGGAAAGAGGGAGAGAGGAACAAACTATATAGGCAGGCAAGCCTAAGGAAATTGCAGGTTGTGGACACTAGTTTAGGTCATTTAGCTCCCAGCTTTTCTGTGGTGAGCCAGTCACCTCTACCAGGGCTCCAGAGAAAGTCAAACACTACTTTGTAGATGAGGACTGTTCCTTGGCAGTGACAAGCATTACGCTTCTCCAAAAGCTGATGCATAAATAATGCTGATTATTTTGTGAGCATTCATTAAATGCTCCATAGAGCATCTCTAGTTGTTTTAAACACTTCCTTTCCCATGGATGTTTCCAAGTTGTGAGTCAAAGTGGCAGAGTGAGTTTTATCAATGACTGCCTCTGTTTGAAAACCTTTCTGTGATTACAGACTGTTTATAACTATCAGTTGAAATGTAGACAGTGTGTGAGTCAAACCGAAATAAATGTGTTTCTTTATGTGTAGTGAATGGTGTAGATATAACACTTCTTTCTCGTTTTAGAAATAATACACTAACAAACACTAGACTACTAGATCCTTAGACAATTTACCTGCGCGACTGGCCTCTGAAATTTCTGCTCTTGCTCATCTTTTGGCGTGCACGAATACTTAATAAGTTATCTAGAGCATTTGTTCCTTCCTGCCAAACAAGTCCAATGAGTTTCACACCATAAACAAAATGAACCATGTCTGAATGCTATCACAGGTGCCATGGGCGATTCAGACTGTATGATGTATATTGAAAAATATGGTCAATGTGGAAATTCAAAAAATTATTATAGTAATGTGTGTGGTGACTGCTTTGATGTCTTGAACTGATTCAACATTTACCTTTCACATTCACGTTGGCTTTGAGTAGATCCAGAAATCACAAGGAGCCAGATAGGGTAAATATTGTGGTTAAGGGGACAATATAATATATTTAAAATCTGCCTTTCCATTGAACGGCATCAAATTGCTGTGTTCACCAAATTTTTGATCAACCCTAGTAAAAACACTCTCAATAGAAGACTTTTAGAACTGCTCCAGAAAATACCAAGAATATAATGGGATGTGTTTGAAGGAAGGAGGAGTATTTTGAGGGAGATTAGGCTAAGTGTGTCTTTTATGGTGATATTTTAACTTAAGTGCATCATTTTTTATCAAAATGCAAAAGTAGAATGAAAACCCTGATGAAAAAGTGTAGTGAGTGAAATGAAAGTGTAATGAAAAGTAGAAGATTTAACAAAATCCAGAGGGAAAATGAAAGAGATACAACACTGAGATATAGAGATATAATCACTTTGACCAAAAAAAGGAAAACCAAAATTTTTCTGATTATCCTTGATAGTATGGTTTTGAAAGAGAAACTAGGCCACTAAATATACAATAGGTGCTAACATCTCTGTTTACTAGTTTCTATAAAGATTCTGCATTTGGATTTACAGCTGTGAAGTACAACCTGACCTGATTTTGACTATAATTATATAAATCATTTTATTGTGAACCAGCCCCTGGGCTGGATGAAATATAAAAGTTAGTTAGGAACATGGTGATAAGACTTTTGAATCTATCAAGACTTTGGTGACAATAAAAATGTGATTTTTTTTTTTTTGTACTAGGAATTGAACTCATGATCCTTGTGTTTGTCAGGCAGGTACCTCTGAGTCAAATTCCCAGCCCCTACAATGAGATGTTTTTGATGCTCACAATCTAGTTTTTGGATTACTATCTTGAGATAAACAATTTTGAGGATTTCTACTTTTTCTTACTATTAAAACTGTAGATCCTTTGTGGCAATCCTTTCAACTGCTTAGTATTTATTCCTATCATCTAAACTGGGTTGGAGTCACTTTAAGTTTCACGATTAGTATAGGTTAAGCTGCTCTGTGATACCAACAAGAAAAGTCTGGGTATTTCTTTCTTCTATAATCACTACTTTCTAAAAAGTGTCTCTGAAAAGTGTCTCATGAAAGATTCAAAGAGGATCTCCCTTAACATAGATTTAGAAGTGTGATTTACAAACAGTCTGGTCACAGGAAGTGGTTTAGACTTGGGACTTAATACTCACACTTTGGCACACATGAAGCTTAATATTCCTCGTAGACAAACCATGATCTCTGTGCTAGTAGCTTTAATTTTTTTTTCTTTTTATTAGACTTAGCGAAAGTATCTTTGTACATGCATGGAGCTCCATAGGAAGCTAATCATTTATTTTGTTATTTAGGATACTATGATCAGTCAGCTCTTTGTGGGCCCTAGTACTGGGATTACTAATCATTCCCAGTTGTGGTAACTATGCTTCTCTTGTTTCTAGTAATAAATGCTGCTTCTAGATCTTTCATAGAAGCAGGTAGCCATTTTTTGGCTACCCAAAAAGAGAAATAAGCAGAGAAATACCATAACTTTATACTCCTTCACTCTTCCACCTTGTCACGATACCTCTTTGTGTTAAAACTGCTCTAAAATCTATGTAGAAATTAAGAAGGGTGACAGATTCTAGGAGACAGAACAGGTCAGAGAAGGTGTGAAAGTGGCTCTAAAAGGACAAAGAGAAAATAGCCAGTGTCCACACTAGAAGGTAAGCATCATGTTGGCAGTGAGATTGTCCATTTTCCCTGCTGTGTCCCACGATTTAGTCACAGCTGTTAGAGTTTAGATCTTGAATGTTCCACAAAAGTTTCATGCATTCAGAGATAGAGCATGGTCAAAAGAAGTGGATTCCTAGAAGCATGACCTGGAAGGGTGTCTTCCTGCTCCTGACTTCTCCCTTTTTTCATTGCTTCTTGGCTACCATAAGATGAGCTGCTTTCTTCTACCAGGCCATTTTGGTCTTCAAGCCCTCTGAATATGTGAGCCAAAATTAACCTTTCCTGCTTTAAACATTTTGTCCCAGTGATGGAAACCTATGTAATGCAGAAAGTTGGTACCACAAAACCAGAGTCATTTCTGTAACTCTGTGATGATGTGATTCAGAACATTTGGAAATAGTTTGTGGGAGGAATTTTGACTATTCTGAACATGTAGATTAGAGAAGCGCTAGAATTTTACAAGCAATATATGATGGGTAATAATGGTCTGATATCAGACCATAATGTTCACAAAAATTGGGCAGTGGCGATCAGGCTAATAATGTTTCAGTTGGAAATGAGACTAAACAATATACATCCTTTACTCTGACAAATAATTTGACTGTATGTTTTCCATGCTCTGAGAATTTGTGTGAAGCTGAATTTAAAAGTGGTGGAATAATGAATCCAAGGGATAAGATTTCAAAGTGGCACACTATTCACATGGTATCATAGATACTGCTGGATACCTTTTACAAGATCTACAGTAAAACCCATAAACTAAAAGCTCAGTCAAAAAGAAACAAAAATTGTACATCTTGACCTGAAAGGGAGCATGTATAAAGTTGGAGCCAAAGAGAGCAGTTGCTAAAAAGATTAGTATTGAAAGAACCCAGGTACTTTTACATCAGGACAATAGGAAAAGCACATTGATGGTATCAATAAAGGGCCAGACTACACTTATCAAAGGCTCAGAGGTGAAAAAGGTAAACTTCTTTGAAAGCTTTTTTTTAATAGAACTCCAGGGAGTCCTACTCAGAGACAGCTAGCTAAGTACACACTCTGCTTGAAGTCAACCATCCAAGGACTCAGAACCTCTGCAGCCATGGTCCAAGGAGGGAAGAGTTAGCTGAAGACTTTGATATCATTGGAGTATGGAGAATGTGAGAGTTGTGGGCTCATGAAGGGTTTCATACAGATTTCAGAAGGCCTGACAGGCCACCCAAGAATGTGTAGCACAGTCACAGTCCCTGCCAAGAACCTCTGAAAAGGCGATGTATGAAGTTGTGAGAGTGAGACTAAAGGTTTAGTAGAGACCCCAGCAAGTTAGCCATAGCAGGAATGTGGAACATCTGCTGAAGGAATCCATAGCCATTAAGCAACAGCAGCACAAGAGAGATACCCAGCAAGCTGCAACCAGGAAGGTTACAGTGGAAATGCTAAGGAAATCTTCTGGAGCTCACATCTCACTGTAGCATGCCCTAGGTGCTGGACTTCAGGCTACAAGATGTAATTTTTGTCCTGCTTAGATTTGGTATTGCTTTTGTCTGATTCCTATTGCTCCATTCTTTCCTTCTGAGAGAGAATGTTTACACTATGCCGTTGTATATTACAGTACTTTAATTTCCTTTTTTGTTTCCATAGGAATTTGTGATTAAGAGTTTGCCTTAGGTCTTAGAGACTTTAGAATTTTTCAAAATGCTGGAACTGTTAAGAATTGTGCAACTCTTAGAGATGGACTATACATAATAATGGACATGGGCCTTTGAAGGTCCAGGATTCAAATCTAAATATTCCCCAAGTGTTTCATGCATACTGGAGATAGGGCCCAGTTAGAAGTGAATTACTTGGGGTATTCTCTGAATGGTATGTTCTTTTTTCTGGCTCCTTAAACTAAACCCTCTGAAAACATGAGCCAGAACAAAACTCTTCTTTTTAAAAGCATCATGTATTTTGGTTGTGACAGGAAAGTATATAATATAGGGGCATTCACATAGTTCATGCTACATCGTTGTTGGGTAGGTGGATAGTTGATTGTGCTAGATTTCAGGTATATAACTAATTGTCAAGGAAAATATAAATAGGACAAACAGGTACAAGAGAAGGATAAATACATTTTTTGCTTTTGTATTCCCAGTGGACAGTACTCTTCCAAATAAGCACTGCTATTAATGAAGAGTCATGATCTTACTTCTCTAGAAAAACAATGAATTTTCAAAAAATACCATTTGGTATGACTGAAAGCATACATGATAATACTTCAAGATCAACAGAAGTCCTGTTTTTCCTCTAAAATATTTTACCCAAATTCCTTCCATATAAATTTTTGATCATAGACATAATATAATGATAATAGATTCAATGAAATTTTTCCATATTAAAACAATAGCCCACATGATAAGATAATGATTATGCCGTGAGTATTATATGCATATGTGAAGTATGATCAAAGAATACAATGAATGTTTAAATTTTTAAAAATGTATTAGAGCAAAAGATACATTGCCATTAATGCCCCTCAAAACACTTCCCATCTTGTGAGTCCAGTATCCCTTTCTTCTTGTTACTTTCTGAGGCAGTCCTGGAAGATTTCATTCATATGTTTAGTTGTGGTGTTATGACTGCCTCAATAGACTGAAACAATTCATAATGTTTATCTTTGTGGTATTTTGACTTTGGGAAAGAGTAAAAGTCACAAAGTGCCAAGTACAATGAATAACATGTATGAACACACACTGTAATGTTTTTGCAAGCATGTCTTTGTGTTCAGTGGCACTTGCCAGCAGCGGTTTTATCTCAGCTTGTAAAGATACTCTCAAAAGAGAATGACTTGCTTACTTTTCTTCTTGCTGAGACAAAATACCCGAAACCCAAAGTTAAAGGTGGATAGTTTTTTGGGAAGCTCACAGTCTCTAGAGGTTTCACTCCATAGTCACCTGGCTCCAAGGCAGGGTGACATGGCAGCGGGCCATCAAAGAGGAGAAACAACAGTTCATGACATGGAAGGCAGGAGACAGCAAAAGCACCAAGCGATAACATCCCTTGTATTTCATCCTGGCTACCTTTCTACCTTTAGGTCACATAGCACTGACACCCGGGGAGAGGCACTCTTAATCCCAGCACTGCACACTTAATCCTAGCAGAACACACAACAGACCCAGTCACTTCCAAAAAGCCTCACCTATAATTGCATGAGCCCTGGGGAGACATCTAGACAGAATCCCTAACAGACGACTTTCAGAACTGCTTCTGAAAATAGCAAGACTAATACAGTAAGTGTTTTTGAAGATAGAGGAGATATTTTAAGGGCAGTTAATGGCAATATGTCTTTAGCTATAATGATTTTTTATTTAAATGTGTTATTTACTATAATCAATTTTTAAGCATACACCAGATATTTTGATATCTGTGTTGGTATGTTGGTCTGTCTCTGTCTCTCTCTCTTCTGTATGTGTGTGCATGTGTGTGTGTGTGTGTGTGTGTGTACACGATTCACAAGAGAAAATTTGTCTTGAATAGGAAGAAAAGAGAACAATCCATTTCGGCATAGTCATTGGGAAACAAAGTAAGAGTATATGTAACACTCTAGGACCAATTAGAAAGGTGTAGAATTTATATTCTGGAGCATATGGCATAGTGTGGAAAAATAAACTTCACAATTGGAAAATAAACTCTTTGATACTCTTGTCATCAGAAAGTGGAGTGCTCTGAAATACTTGGGTGTAGGCCTAGGCACTGGCTTACTTTGGACAATGAAGTCTGAGCAAATATAACGAAAGCAGAGAAAGTGCTGAGCATATGAGCCTCCCTCACCTCCACCCTGAGCTCACCAGATGGAGGAGAGATTCATGAGCTTACCTGAGAAACATGAAAGCAATCCTCAGACAGGTGAATGAGACACCTCAAGGCCAGCCTCTGCCCCTTGAGGGACAATACTCATCACCCTACCTGACATACCTTGCCTAACACCAGGAAAATCAATCACCTTATCAGCCCAAAATCTCTAATATAAAAATGGCAAATATTCTTTAATCACAGGACTAGGTTTTGAAAATGTTTGTTATGCATAAAATTTAATTGATAAATGAAAATCACATTTTTCCTTGATAGAACTTTTGCATTTTCATAAAAAAGAATTTATCATGCTTAAATTTTAAGACTGAGCTGAATACACAGAAGATTGGAGAACTTGCTTGAGAAGTTGTACCTCTGACCCCTGCCCTTTGAACTCTGACTTGGCCTCCTCATAATCTCTCACTTTTCCAAAAGACTCCATGTTGGTATTGGATCTGTTGCAAAGAGCTGGTTGAATCAGTAAATATATCTACTCATAACCAAGATGTACTTTAAAACATACATTCTTCTACAATAGGACCTTCATTCTTATTTACATTTCAAATTTTCTAGGCTGATGTTGTGTTTTAAAATATTTTCTGACCATTCTGCTTTACCTAAAGAAGAATTTCACAATCATACTCAAGAAGTGATTTAATTAGAACCACATAAAACAGACAGATAAAAAGGGTAGCAGAATAGGAATAGGCAGTCATTCTGGGAAAGAGTAAATGCTAAAACACAATCATACTGTTTTCAGTTTTACCCATAGTGTATGCTGATCTTATGCACATATCACAAATTATATTAACATTTAATGTAATTTGGTTATGTAAAAATATTTGTAGTACTCAAAATCCATATTTCTGTGTCTCCTACCCAGTCTGAGCAAAATAATCCAAAAATAATTTTCCAAGAAAGTGAATATAAAAATCCTTAATGTAAATGTTATATACTAGGCACTAAAGGAAAAACAAGTAATATATTATGTACATATACATATTATATGTGTCTATATATACATACATATATATATATATATATATTACTGATACAATGTATACATTAAATACTGTAGTCCATGCCATGGACATATAGGTTTCTCCTCACTTCTACTCTCTCCACAAGCTCATATTTATTAAAACTATGGTTTTATCAGTAAAAACATAATATGATTATTAATATAATATTCCTTATACTGATAAAATAGGAGTAAAAGGCAATTATCATCTTTGGGGTTATTTGATTATAGAGATAAGCTCTATGAGAGAATGATGGAGCCATTTTCAGGGCTATATGAAATACAACCACCAAAGCAATGTATCATTTACAAAATACAATTTTTGCTTGTCCTTTGTCTTGTCACAATTCAGGAAAATGAAATACTTCTGGAAATTATAAGGCAACAATCTTAAATCTGATAAAATAAACTGACTTAGTATTTTCCAGGCATGTAGCACCTTTATCACAAAAAGCTTTACCACGTAATAATTTGCATTTTCATAGTAATTTTCTTGTGAGATTTTTTCCAAATCCTGTTGCATTAATATGAATTGAACTATGATACATTCCCTTAAAGTGGAGATTTATTCTTTGCATCCCCGTTTTACAGGCAAGCACATTAAGTGCCTTGCTGAAGGGTATCCAGCAAACCATAAGTCAGTTAGGAAATTGATCCTTGAAATCTTAATTTCCGATTCCTTGTTCCAGTACCTTGACAAAATTGCTTTCCAGATAGAGAAACATATTACGCTGAAGTTAAATAGCAAATTAAAGACATGCTGTCTCAAGTAATCCTATAAATATGCTTTAAAAACCACCAGTACTCTGAGAGGTTTGCCATCTGGTTCCCATGGTGGGTACCATGTTGGCAAAGAAAAGAAAAAAAAAGGAAAAAAGAAAGAAAGAAGCCTGAATATAGAAGGGAAATTTATTTGGATTCAGGAAGAGGTAGGCAGAGGAAAACTTTTGCATTGACTCCAGCTTTTGGAGCCCAATTTCTATATTATTTTTGAAAAAAAATAAAAGGTAAGACCCCTGGATTCCTGCTGAAATTTCAGCAAAGAGAAAACAGAGTGTGAATGCTTCTAAGCAATATATGGAAACGTATTTAGTAATTAGAGCCTACAATCTATAACAGCCAAATTCCAAAATGGCTGCCCATAAACTGTGCCTCCTGACATCTGAGCCCTTGTTTTTCCCACACTTCAGGTTAAGTCCTAAAAGGTACTGTAGCTTTACTTGTTTCTCTTGTCATTTACTCTGGAAAGCCAACCACTTCGCCATGAGAATACTCATGTAACCCTAAGGAGAGACCCCCATAAAAAGGATCTGAGACTTCCTCCTCACAATCAACACTACCATCCATCTTGCAAGCAGCCGTTGAAGCCCTAGTCAAATCCCAGACAACTACATCCACTTTCCATGACCTCCTTATCAAAGTCTCCAAGCCAGAACTTGACAACCAAGCTGATCCTAAAATCTGACCCACTGAAAAGGTTGGAGCTAGCAGACAACCTTTGTTCAGTTAGCCATTAAGTATTGGAGGAATCTCTTATAACATGAATATATAATTAAATACTTGATAGGTCTGTGCAAAGTCTAGTAATTAAATTAGTTGTATCAATTCTTTCCACCAACTAT
>PVJX010011500.1:0-54570 GCA_004027295.1 Dolichotis patagonum | reverse complement strand
TTTTTTTTGTTTTGTTCTGCTTTGTTTTGTTTTGGTTTTTTTTTGGACTGAGGATCGAACTCAGGATCCCACACTCGCCACACAGGTGTTTATACACCTCTGAGCTAAATCCCCGGATCCAGCCCCTATTTATTTATTTTTTTAACAAACATTTAGGGTCTAAGCTAAGAAAGGAATTATTCAAATGTTAAAACATTGAAGGTCAATAAACTGTCAACATTTTCTTAATGAAACTAATAGAGAAGGGAAAGCAAGTATAAATAAGTGTATTTAATGTTTATAGAGGTTACAAGAGTGCATGCATCCATGAAGCTAGAAATCAATTGTTAACATGTAGGGATGAGTACAGAAGTTATTTCATTCGAGAAAGGCCAGTGTTTGATCCTGTAATATGTACACATTGCCCTGTCACATCCTGGGGTTGGCTTTGAATGTGTGCTAGAGGACAGAAGCATATGTTAAAATGAGATATTGAACAGAGATTGAAAACATAGAGGATAAGAATATTGTTACCTTTGAGATCAAAAGGAAACAGAAAAAAAGTAGGGAAGATTCCTGGTTATTAAAACTACAGTTGCTATGAATAATCCTTTATAGGCTGTAGTACAAAGATGCTTTATTTCTGTGGGATAAACGATCATAGGTATAATTTCCATGTTGTGTGTTAAATGCATATTTAGTTTACAGAGAAACTGGCCACGACTTCCAGAGTGGCTCTTCTTTCCGTCCCTGCCAGTTCTCATAGTGTGAGAGATCCAGTCTCTCTCTGCACTGCAGCCTAAACCTGTACACAACCAAAATTTGTCTCAGTATCAGAATGTTTTAAAATAAACTATATACACGCCTGCCATCAATCACTAGTCATCAATAAAAAAGAACAAACTATTGCTACATGCAACAAATAGATGTCTCACAAGGCCATTGTGCTATGGGGAAGATCCAATCTCAAAGGGCCTGTACTATACACTATGTATTTCCATTATTCTAAGAACAATAAACTATAGAGTTAGAAAAAAAATTAGTGATTGTTAAGGGTTAGGTAGAGTGACTTTGGCTTCTGTGTAAGAGAGCAGAAAATGAGACATGTTTGTGTAGATTGAGTTTTTCTTGGTCTAGAATGTAGTGCTAGTTACACAGATCTACACCAAATAAAATGACACAATATACACATATATCACAAACCTTGTCAAATTCCTGGTCTTGATTTTATATTGTAGGTACATAAAATTATTGGGAGAAATTGTAAGAAACCTGGTTAAGAGTACTCAGATCCTCTTCTCATTACATTTGAAATTCTTATGAATCTATAATTATTTCTAAATAAGTTTTTTTTAAATAGTCTCCTGAAGATCCCAATATGGAAGAAAGTTGCTGGAGACAAGACAAATCATCTATTGTCACATGATCTCAAAGAAGAAAATGCAAAATATTCTAGAAGCAAATCATAATGAAAATAAATAGTTGAGCATATTTAATTGAAACATTAGAACTGCTTTAGAATCATATTTTAGGTGTTCAAAGAAGAAACATAATATGTTCATATATATTATGCCATATTTTCTTGTCCTCCTATAGCAAAAATAGAAGTTAAATATGTTAGGTTACTATTTTTTAGTTTAAAAACTTGCATACATTAGGGTAATTTCTACTAATTTAATTTAATTTTTTCTTACAACTTTTTGCAGCATTAACTCTCTTCAGAATAATTCTGCAGAATGTTAAGGAAATTCTCCATTAATTTGTATTCATTCTAAGAATTTGTTGTTCCTATATGTCTAGGTATATTTACCTTCTCTTTCTGCTTCATTAAATTAAAGGCAAAGGCATCTCCTTTGCCTTATACAATGTTTTTCAGAATTGATGTGGAGAATTTTCAAACATTTTTCAAAAATCATGTTTCCTGTTATTAAAAATAATATCTCTCTTAGAAAAAAAAAACATTCTTATGGGCCTAGTCATTTACATTACCAGTATAAAATCTTACCTCACCTCTGAAGTATTTCCATTTCAATGAGTCTGCTAATCATTTTGTAAATGGGGCTCCTCACAGGAAATGACAATCTAACTCTCTGAACAAAACCTAACTGTACACTTATATGAAGATATTTTTTAATAATTTAAATTTGTATTAGTATTTTAAAAAATCCTAGTTACAAAAATTCCAGAAATAAATAATTGTGTCTTTTGAGATTTGTAATTTCAAGCAATGAAATAGTTTTTAGCCACAGCTGAATCAGGGATAAAAATAATTTATTTGCACAAAGGCATCTTCACTATGCAAATGCATCTTCATTTAACTGCTGTTTCGTCTCCTTCCTCTTCTTCCTCTTCCTCTTCCTCTTCTTCTTCTTCTTTTTCTTCTTCTTCTTCCTCTTCTTCTTCCTCTCTTTCTCTTTCCTCTTCTTCTTTTCTTGGCTTACTGTATAGAAAACTTGTCCCAGATGGTGAAAAAATTCCTATAAAGAGTTATAGTTTTATACCAATCTGATAGCCAATAATACTGGGAAAAATAATGCTTCATTCCTCACAGTCATGGCTAAAGTCCCAGCAATAACATTCACTGCCTTGACATCAGTCATAAAGTACAATTACTGGGTTCACAGAAGTAGATGCACTGCCTCTCCAGACCTGAGTCATATGTCCACTGTTTTTAGTCCACCATAATAATAGGTGGGCTCAGATCCATTTTAAATGTAAGGTCAGCATGATTATGTAAAACAATTTTGCATCAGTGAGTGCTTATGATAGAAACAGATTTAAGGCAAGTTACACAAATACATAAGAATTTACAAGGCAAGTTTACACTGGTCACTCAGAGTGACAGCAAAAAAGCTGTCCGGAGACAAGGTCCAAAGGACCTAGTCAGAGGACAAAAGCTCACTGTAATCTCCATACAAATCAATATCAGGGAGCCAAAGGGTCTGCGCTAGAACCCAGGAGATGATATTGAAGGTGAAAGTGAGGACTTGAGCTCTTTCTCAGAAACAGAAGCAAGTGCTCTTTCTTCATTTCCCTTTTACTCCAGTCAAGCTACCAGTCTGTCTGCTATTTCCACTCACATTCAGAGAGGGTCTTCTGCCTTCAGTAAAGCTTGTCAGCCACAATCACATTATGCTGATTCAGTTTAGTTGGGCATTTCTAAATTAAATTGACACAATCAGTTAACCATCAGAATCCACCCACTGTCAATCTGACAACCAGTCACATTTCCTTAAGCCATACTTAGACTCCACATACAGCTACACATGCATATTTATGCCTAATGTGGCTCTCCTGCATACAAACAGACACTCATTAAGTCCCTCGCCAGAAGAGAGGACAAGGATTCTTTAGGCAATGCTTACTCCTAACATTTCATAACTTGGGCATTGCAACAGGTTTAATGATACTTCAGAACCAATATTTAATTTATTGACATTATATTATATAAGATGTACTTTAGGAAAAAAAACTATTACAATTACACTCCTCATTTTTGTAGCTGATCATGGAGTCATATCTGGTATTTAGAACTACTTTCTTCTACTACCCATTCTGTATTTTCTTCGTCTTATGCAAATATCTCCGCAAGATTCTTTCCCTGGTAGGATGATTCTTACCTTCATTCCTAAAGAATCTGGGTCATTTTTCATGCTACCTATATGGGGTTGTAGTTACCAATTGACCTTAATAACAGACAACAATAGTACTAGGAGATGTTCAGTGACATGCCTGGCAAACATGAGGTCCTGAGTTAGATTCCTATTACCAAAAATTAAACAAAATTCTTGGAGATGCCCTAAAGGATCTCCTGTGCCCCAAGAATATGTTTTTTTTCTTCACTGTGGAGTAATAATCCAATTTCCCCTTGGTATTTTGGGTCAATGATCCCTGCCAGTGCCATACTTTGGTGAGGAGACCAAAGTGACCAGGAGGAAGTCTTGGCTCACAGTTCAGTGGACTCATTGTGCTTCCTGGTATGAGCCTTTGTTTGTCTGGAACAGAGAGTTCTAGACCAATAGAGCATAAGGTTGTGTGAGTAAGAAGCAAAAAGTGTACCAGGGAATCACTAGAAGCACTCAGAGGTAACATTCCCAATTCCACATCTTGATTTCTGGACCAATGAATCCTGGCTATGTGGGACACAGCACAAAATTTGACCTATCTCTGCAAGCTATTGTGACCTAGTTGCTGCTGTGAGTCCTGTTTTCAAAAGGCTATTTCACCCTTCTTTCAATCCAGCTGCTTCTGGATTGTGAAGAACATGGTAAGAACAGTTAACCCCAGAAGCATGTGCACACTGCCTCACTTCTTTGGCCATAAAATTTGTTTCTTGGTCAGAGGCAATGTCATGTGGAATTCCCTGATAGGGGAATAAAACATTCTGTGAGCCCATAAATAGCAGTTGTGGCAGATGCATTATTTGAAAAGAAGCCATATCTATATCCACAATAAGTGTCTACACCATTAGGGACAAAGTATTCCCTTTTTTTTCTTATTATGGAAGTAGTTCAATACAATTGTCCTACCACCAGGTTGCAGGTTGATCACCCGGGGAATGTAGACACCCTGAGACTCAGGGTTGGTCTCTGTCGCTGTCACGCTGGGCGTTCAGCATGGCTGGTAGCAGATCAGCCTTGGAGAGTGAGAGTCCATGTTGCTGATCCCATGCATAAGCTGGATCCCTGACACCCTGGCCACTCTGTTCATGAGTTCTTTGGGCAACAGGCTGATGAAAGAGATTGACTGCTGTCTACAGAGCAGGTCACCCCATCCGCTTGACTGGTAATATTCTTTTCGGCTGGAATCACTCTATGGTGAGTGTTCACATGGCATACAAATAGTTTTATAGCCCTTGCCCACACAGAGAGGGCTATTCACATACATCTGCTAATATCTTTGTACACAATTTTCCATAATGTTCTTTCCAAGTGCCTGACCATCCAGTGCAACCACTGGCTATAGCCCATGAATCAGTATACAATCACACATCTGGACATTTATCTCTCCAGGCTTTTCCTGTGAGAGCTGAGTACATGTTGAGACCATAAGTGCATGATGGGGAACAGAACAAAGCATAGTAGGAGTAGTAGCCTTGGGTATCTGGGCAACTTCTTCATGTAACTTACCTGCGTCCTCTAGACCCACTGTGATTTCATCACATGTATAACATATCCATTTAATGGTGGACTGTTGCTGTGCATGTCCATCTTTATGACTTGGCACATCAGATAATATTCCATTCATGATAGACAAGACAGGTCACAAGTGAATCTGGTGTACTACGGTCAATCATTTAGTTTCTGCTAAAGTCCAGTAGTAGGGCAAGAGCTGTTTTTCAAAGAGAGAATGTCTCCAGATGATGACAGAGCCTTCTTTCAAAATCCAAAAAGCCTTCTCTGCAGTTCACTTATGGGGACCTTGCAGAAGTCCAAACATCATCCCTGCCTCCCACTCAAGTACCATTGGGTTGGTTGGATCATGTGGCCGAAGGGACGGGGCAGAGCAGCTTGAACAGCAGTCTGGACCTATTGCAGAGCATTTTATTGTTTTAGGCCCCACTCAAAAGTATCAGCTTTCAAAACCACACAAACAATAGGCCAGAAGAAGATTCCTAAGTAAGGAATGTGGTGCCTTCAAAATCCAAATAGGCCTAGTCAGCAACATGCTACTTTTTTGGTTGGTGGGGGATAGATGCCATCATTTATCTTTCACTAAGTAGGGATATCTCTACATGCCCCACACTACTTGATTCCAAGAAATTTCACTAAGGAAGAAGAACCTTGAATTATATTTGGACTTATTTTCTATCCTCTGACTTGCAAATGCTTTACTAACCAATCCAGAATTGTTGCTACCTCCTGCTCACTTGGTTCAATCAGCATAATATCATCAACATAATGGACTAGCATGACACCTTATGAGTGAGAAAAATGACCAAGATCCTTGCAACCTAAGTTGTGACAAAAGCCTGGACAGTTATTAATTCCCTGAAGTAAGACAGTGGAAGTATATTGCTGGCCTTGTCAGTTGAAAGCAGATAATATCTCATGAATCTTATGGACAGATCTGGAGAAGAATACATTTGTCAGATCAATAGCTGCATATCAAATGCCAGGAGACATTAATCTGCTTAAGCAAGGAAACTTCATCTGGTAAAGTAGCTGCAATCAGAGTCACCACTTGATCTGGTTTATGTTAATCCACCTGCACTCTGCACAGACCAAATAGGAGAATTAAATAGAGATGTGTTGGGACTCACCACTCCTGCATCCTGCAAATCCTTGATAGTGGCACCAATATCTGAAATCCTTCCCACATGTAATATTGCTATTGGTTTATTATTTGACTAGAGTTAAAGTCAAGTCAAAGGTGAAATTCCATTTCATCTTGTCAACACAATAATCATCACACTAAAGCTTAAGGAACCAATATGAAGATTCTGCCAAATACTTAAATATGTCTATTCCAGTTATGCATTCTAAACAGCAGAAATGAAAACAGGGTTGATTTGAGGGCCTACTGGGCCCACTGACGGTTGGATCTTTACTCAAACTCCATCAATCATCTGACCTCCATAGGACCCTATTCTTACTGGAGGACTACAGTGATGTTTTAGATCCTGCAGAATCTGCATTAATTCAGAATGAATATCCCTGAAATGTGGAATCATTTTATTTCTCCCAGTGTAGTTACTCCAGTAAAAGTCCTTAGGTCCCTTTGCAGAAGGATGGAGACTGACGGCCTGTATAAACTTTTGGTAGAGCACCAGGATTCTTCTTCAAGAGAACCTGGCCTCCATTTCATGCAAGGGATTCTAGGTCTGTAAACTGGCTCACATAAAGGAATTGGTGTATAGCCATGATTCTCTGTTACTGTGATTTGAAGCAGGTTTCTGTTCATTTGCTCTTAAATTTTTTTGACTACACAAATATAACAATAAGTTGTAGGCTCCATGTGTATTTCACTTTGGGGAATACTCAGGGTAATCAGCCAACGCCATAGGTCTGAACATGTTAGACACTTCTGATCACTGTTTTGCTTCTGTTGTCCATTATAGTAGGTATATGCACCTTGCTTTTGGTGATTAAGTGCTGTTATTTGACCTGGGCCACTCCAGGAGTCAATTAAACCCACTGTCCTTATGTTTCCAAACTGAGTATCTATGATCCCAACTGTGAGGTCTGGCATATAGAGATGAACAATGAGAGAGCTCCAAGGGACGCCAATGTTCCCCTCACAAATTTGCTTCTGGAGGTGTTAGTGAATGACACATTTTTTTGGATCATCCCAGTGTGGTAGGTAAGTTCTGATATGACAAATTCTTTCCAGCATTCCCACTTCCCTAATCTTCTCAATACCTTTATTAACAATAAGCTACAGAATATCAGGCATCCCTAGCTCATCCACAGTAGGTCATCTTTTGATCCATACTTTTGCCAAATAGTCAAATAAACTACAGTAATACCCTGGATGTTGTCATGGTTTATGTCAGTAGTCCCAAAGCCTCATGAATTATGGATTCAAATAAATCTAGCATTTGTGATTGGTTTGTTGTCTAGCACTTGGATTGCTGGTGTGAGTGCTAACAACCCCTTAGGAGTGGAGCCAGGATATGCTGTAATAGCTGGAGGAAGGTGTGCCTCTCTCTTGCTGGCTCACACCTTGATGTTTGCAGCCAGCCATGAATGGCCACCCACGTCAGCAACCTGCAGCTCCAACCTGCCACTTGGAGCTAACTGAGTATGGACTGAAATCTCCAAGAACTGTAAAAAATAAATCTTCCCTTCCCTGACTTTGGGTATCAGGTTTTTGTCTCAACAATGAGTAAAAACTAACTAAGACAGAACTTGGTACCAGAGGAGTGTGGACATTGCTGTGACTATACCTGACCATCAAGAGCCTTTGAAAAGGGATTATAGGGAGAGTTTGGAAAGGTTCGGAGATGTTGCCTGAAAGAGTCACACTAGAACAACTTATGCTATTCTGTAGGGGGAATTCTGGTCAGAGCTCAGGAGACCAGAATGCTGATAGAAAGCCTGCCAGTAAACACCAGGCTTGGGAGGGTTCTTCTGGGAAAAAGGACTGCATTGGTTGTTGGAATATCTATAATATGTGTTATGGCTCGGGAGAAAGTTTGTCTGCATTTTGCTCATGCCCCGAGAGTTTTCCTGAGACTGAGATTAAGGACAATGGAATGATTAATCTGGCAAAGGAAATTTCAAGGCAGTCGAATGATGAGGCTGTGGCATAGCTATTGTTGGGGGCTTTTTGCCATATTTATGTAGTAAATCAAAAGCAAAGAGCCCAGCAGGATAATTTAAAACACTGAGTTTGGCCAGAAGGAAAACTCCAGTAAAGCTGTGGATTGTAAACATAGAACTGAGATTTTGATTGCTGAGAAGAAACAGAGAAATAAAAAATATGGCCAGGGAGCATCCCAGGAAGCAACCAGTCTGCATCCTTTGCAGCTTCCAAACTGCAAAACTGAAAGACTGCTCAGAGGAGAAAGCTGAAGTGAACCATGCTCCAGAATGGCGATGGAGGCCACATGAGTTTCCAAAATGGCAGCAGCCATATGAGGTTCCAAAATGGTGGCAACCACATCAGTTTCCAGAATGGTGGTGACATAGAGAAGATTTTCCTCATAATCATGTTCACAGAGCCCAGCAATCCAGGCACTCAACCCCTACAGCCAAGAGAGTAAAAAGTCTGGCTACTGCTCCAGCTGGCAGCAAACCTTGGTGGCATCCACATGGTTCTGATTTTATGTTCAAGGAAAATGCACCAATTCTGAGGTAAGATGGCTTCCACCTCAATTGCAAATGCCTGGGAGGCCAAGCAGTATACCTCTGAGAGGGCAATATGTAAAGATGTTAGGGTGAAGCCAAAGGTACAGTGGAGACACCAGAAGTTTGGAAAAGCCAAGAACGTGGATTATCCAAGGAAAGCTGCAAAAACTGAGCAGAGGGGGCTCAAGAGAAAAGCTAGGGGAACTGAAATCCCTGAAAGTGCCATGAGGGTGGAATCACACAAGCCTTTTGGAGCTTGCAACCAGATTGCTTCAATTGTTGAGTGTTCCTTTCTTTGTAACTTTTGGAATGGTAATGTTTATCCTGTGCCTTTGAATTTTGGAAATGTTTAACCTTGTTTCATTTGTACAGGGGGTTACAGTTAAGAGTTTGCCCTAGATCTTGAGGTGGCTTGAGACTTGGACTTTTCAGAGATGTTGAAACTGTTAGGACTTTGGCAACTCTTGAAGATGCATAAAGGGTGTGCGTGAGTCTTTGGAGGCCAGGGGTGGAATGTCATGGTTTATGTCAGTGACCCCCAAGCCTCATGAATCATGGACTCAATTAAACTGGCATTTGTGATTGGTTTGTTGTCTAGCACTTGGATTGGTGGTGTGAGTGCTATATCCACCTAAGGGTGGAGCCAGGATACAATGTATTGGCAGGAGGAAGGAGTATCTCTCTCTTGTGGGCTAGAGCTTGCTGTTTGCAGCCATCCATGAATGGTCGCTGGCCGTGTTGCCCTGCCACTCAGAACTGAGTATGGACTGAAACGTCCAAGAACTGTAAGAAACAAATCTTTCCTTCTTTCATTTTGGACATCAGGTATTTTGTCTCAGCAACATGTAACAAGTAAAAAGACAGATGTTAAATCGTTTCAAACTCAAACTTTCCACTAATCGATCATCAAAAGTAAAACAAAACAAAACAACAACAAAAAAACTATTCATTTTCCTAACTTTGGTCTATAGTGGAACCTAAACTAACAGATTTGAAAAATTCTGTATAGTAGAGAATGATTCACAGACTGCTTCTTATTGTGGATACAAATGGTGACACTTTAGTCTAAGCACTCCTCTCACCCAGACAACATAATGTTCTTGTGTCATTTGGGGGCCTCAGAAACAATTATTAGATTTACTATTATTTCTTATAGGTAAATGTGTTGAGTTTGGAAACTTTTTGGTATTTGAACATGAATTTTGAATGAACCAAGTTCAGCAACCAAGGTCTCACTATACTAACATTTTTTTTTTTCCCCTCCATGTGCTGCAACATTAAATTCAGAATCTCTGCTTAGCAGGGCCATACCAGCAAACTCAGCCTAATCCAGGTGTGTGTTTTGAGCTCATTATTCTCCTTCACTAGTTTGTTCAGAGATGCTAAGAGAAGCCAGTCAGCATCATTGTATTTCCCACTTCTCCAAAAATATTCAAAAGTATTATGCACGGTGTCACTAAACTCCTTACATCTCACAAGTGGTGAATTAGGGTAATCAGATGGATTTACATTGTGAACTACTTTAAACAGTTCACACCAAGAGAGTATCAGTATTTCACGCATTACCAGGAGAGTCCACGGCAGCTTTAGGTCTCATCAAATTACAGAGTCAAATCTAAGAATCAATAAAACCATTAAATAATTTTATTTTTACAATTCTATTGCTCTAGAGACACTCCAGATACCAAGATTAATGAAATCTTCCATGAGTTTTTTTCACCAATCATTTTTTTGAGAGTACGCTCATGTTCTCGTATGTATCTATATTTCATAGATATTTCTTTGGTCTGAACATATGGTAGACAAATCGATTTTTTCTGTTGATGAATAAAAGAGTCATTGTCAGTTTAGGACTGTTATTTGTAAAACTTCAATCAGCATGATTATGTGAAGTGTTTTAAGGACATCTGATTCATACTTTCAGGTAAATGGTAAAAGTGAAATTTCTAGGTCATATGGAAAATGGACACTTAACTTTGTAAAAAGCTACCAAACTGTTTTCCCAAGTCATTGTGAAATCTTCATTCCCATATGAATTGATATGTTTGATATCTTAAGATAAAAATGGCCGGAGAAATTATTTTTCTCATACATTTCCCAGATCAATGAATTAATGTTTGATAAATGCTATTATTTTGCTCTATCTTATCTATATAAAGATATTTAACTAAAAGTCACAATGATATTTTTTTCTGTCACGAAGCTTAGAGTTCTTGCTTGTATGTTCAAATCTGTCAGCTGTCTCAAACTAAAGTTGTTGGGTATGTAAACTTACCGGCCAATATCAGACTTGCCTAACCTATTTGCATATACTTATTCTATTTATTTCCATCATTTATTTAAATGACTTTCCTTTACCATTGAACTATTATAACATTTTCATCAGCAATAAGTTGCCAGTTTATGCATCGGTCCACATTTTGTTTCCCTTCCCATCCTTTGACCAGTGGTACGCCATCTTCGTTAGTACAGGGATACTAGCGAGGCTCAATATCAACTAGAATAAGCCTTCTAGTTTTCTTCAATATAGTTTTGTTGTTAGGTTTCTCTGACTTCATATAATTTTAAAGTCAGCTTTTTGTTTTCAATAGGCATTCTTATTAGGACTTTGGAACTACACTGAATTCATAATTTGGTGAAAAATAATATTGACATGTGGATGTCAAATATCTCCAAAGGCCACATGATAATGGCTTGGTAGGTAGCCAGTGGCAGTACTGAAATTTGGTGGAACTTTTAGGAGATGGGATCCAATGAAAGGCAGTTAAATTGTTGAGGGTGTGGTACTGAAGGGGATAGGAAACCACCAGGCCCTTTCTGCCTCTCTCTTTGCTTACACACACCAGGAAGAAAGGAGCTTTATACCACCACAAACTCCCTACGGTGTTCTTGCCTCAGCCTCAGAGCCATAGAAACAATGGAGCCAAAAGGCCATGCTGCAAAACCTCTAAAGTCCTTAACCCAAATCAGTCTCTTATCCCTATAAACTTATAGGGTAATTTTCCACAGTGATGGAAAGCTAACAGACATTTCAGCAATATACAGTCTTCCAAGCCATAAGCACATTATAGCTGCCCACTTAACTGTTTCCTGTTAAAAATGTATTACAAGATCTTCTCATAGAAACCTTGGACTTTTATTTTTTAAAATGAACATTGAATGTCACACTTACTGCCATGGTAAATTGAATTGATTTTGACATTATATTTTCTAATTATACAATGATTTCTTTCAGAAATAAAACTGATATTTATATAATCATCTGTTATCATATAATTTGATTCTATGAATATTTCTTATGATTTTCCATAAATTAAATCATATTGTCTATGAAAGAGACAAAGTGTTTAGTTTCTTTTGTTCCTAGATTGTTAAGTCTTTCTTTTGTGCTATGCTATAGAGTAGAACTTTCCTGCTGATGAACAGAACAAATATACTTTCCTTGCTAGTTACCCTTAAAGAAAGTCACTTAACATTTTTTCATTAAGTATTCATTTTAGTTTGATACATTTTTATTACATTCAATGAGTTCTCTTGCAAGTTTATTAAGTTTTCATTATGAAATATTAAAGAACTTTGTCATGTGAATTTCCTGTATTTGTTGATTACATAAAATTTTCTCCTTTCTCCTTTGCATTCTGTGAATTGTACTGACTCACACTGAATCATACTGATTGATTTTTAAATTTGGAAGAAATAGCACTTGTTCATGTTTTCTTATCATATTTACATACTGATGAATTCAGTTTGCTGATATTTTATTAAAACCTTTGACATTTGTGCTCATGAGAAGTATTACTTTGCCATTTTCTTATAATGCTTGTTTGAGTTTGTTCCCATAATTCTTATTTCATAAAATAAATTACAAATATTTTCCTACTCTCTAGTTTCTGAAAATATTTATTTATGATTGTTTTTAGTACTTCCAATGTTTTACAGAATTCACTGAAAAGATCATTTAGATTTAGAATTCTCTCTGTGGGAATTCTTATAATAGTGTCAAATTCAAGTTATTTACTGAATGTAAATTTGTGCAACTTGGTTTTTAAATTTCTTCGTGTTCCATTTCTTATAGGATATTTTGGGGAAAATAAAACCAAAGGCACCAGAATTGTTGATTTGTTGCCATGAAATTCACAAGTTGTATACATTAATTCATAAAATACATTTAGAAATGAATTTTTTTCTTGAGATAGTGGTAATTTATATTCATGTTCTTTTTCAAATCAGTGTCAAAACATTTTTCTATTCTATTAATAGCTTCATTGAAACAAGTTTTGTTAACTTACACTACAGCTTGTTCTGTGTCATTAATTTCCACTTTTACATTAAATATTGGTGATTTATTCTACATAAGTCTGTCTGCCTTTTCCCAGATTCTTAAAGTGAAATAGTGACTGTAAATATTTATTCTATTAAGAACTCCATAAATAATTCTTTACTTGGCAATATTTACATGTTGCATTCATTACCATTTTGTTTGAAACATATTTTACTTGGAATTTCCTTTATATATGTGGGCTGTTTAAATTTGAGTTTTAAATATATTTTAAAAGAAAATTTTTATGATATATGAATTATATGCAAATAGACCTGCTATAAAAATTTTTGTGAAGCCTCCAAATATTTTAGGCTTTTAAATTTAACCTATATTTTAGCAATTAAATTTAATTCCATATTTTCAAGAAACACATTCTGTAACAGTTGTCTGCTAGAAACATTGAAGATGATGAGAAACCACCGCAGGCTGCAGTGTGAGTTTAAAAGATCTACGAATGCACGCATCTGCTTTAGTTCTGCCATGCTGAACAGTCTTGAACCATAAACTAAATCCAATAAATATTAAATAAATTGTTAGCTCTTTTGGGTTACAACTTATTTAAACTTTAATTTAGTTTTGTTGTTTTTTGTTGATCTGTTTATTTTTTGACTTAAAAAGGACAGTGGGTATCAGGACTATATTTTGAAAGATAACCACACAGTTGTTGAATTAAACCATGCTACACTTGTAGAAAATTTGCTGTGTGTTCCTGGATGGGTGAACTTGTAGTAGAGGAGTAGAAATTGACCGATAGAATGATGCTATTTGACAGAGTGAAATTATTTTCTTAAAACATTTTTAATGGCAAAGAATATACAACCTCTCTGAAATAGCTGTAGAAAGTTGAAACCACTTCATCAATTTCTCCATCTTTCATGGAAGCTTACTGTATGTGTCAATTTTTTATTAATTTGATCAGAATGCTTGAAAACAACTCAAAGGGGGAAATGATTAATTTGGTTCACAGTTTCAGAGATTTGTGTCCTTAACTGACTGGTTCCAGGGCAGGAACATTACAAGGGGGAAAACGGTAGAGCAAAATCACCCACTTTATGGCATTCAGGAAACAGAACAATCCATGACAGCTGTTCCCTTCCAAGTGACACCCCAAGTTCCTCACCTCCAACTGGGCTCAGCCTCCTAACCGCACCACATTTGGCTGTGAGAATCAGTGGATTAATGGTTACACACCTTCATGATCCAATTTTGTCTCCCAGAGTCTCTTCCTCTAGTCAAGCTGGCAATTGGTTATACATCACAGCTAGCAAATCTCTGAACATCTCAAAGAGATACGCACTGCAAATACTGTTTCATTAAATATGTTTCAGCCAAGTGTGAGAAACACCATTTGATAAAGTCAGGGAGTTTTCTTATTGTCTTGGTATTGTTGAGTATCCTGAACTATTCTGAGATGCTGATTTCATGACTGCCTGCTCAAAAAGTAAACTGAATGGTGCAAGAGAATTCCAGCCATTCCTCAGTTCACTGATGAAATAGGAGAATTCAAAACCAACTTCCTATGAATTCCAATGTTCCTTACGACAATCAGGTATGAAGACTTACTGTGTCTACTCCTCAACAACCTGTGATGCTTTCCTTGAAACCAGTCAAATAAATGACAGAACCTAGCAGAGTAGTGATCCGGCATCTAATTTAGTCATCAGTGCAGAATGCAGAATGCTACATGTTATGGATTGAGAACTAGTGGTCAACTTAATGCTAGTTGGATTACATCAGCATGGCACTGAGTGGAGAAGTTTCACCCGAGGAAAGTTGCGAGCATAAATGGAGACGTGGAGAAGGAGAGGAGAGAGTATTGGAAAGGTTAAGGTGTTATGGCATTGAGACGTTGAGGTGTGGGTTCTCCTACGAGTTGCTCTTTGAGCCGTTGGTTCTCCGGGAGAAGTTCCGGTCCTCACATCAAGCATTGCTTCCTGCCTCTGGAGGGGAAGACATGTGCCGCTTGGTCTCCAGGATGAACTCGTCACACTGGCTTCCTGGCATGTACTCGACTATGCTTGTCATTGGAGGAGCTTAGGGACTCTGTGTCGCTGAGGATGGCTGTGGTGCTTTTCAGGACAGCCCTGGTGTTTGTTGTGAGTGTGACTTCTTGGCTCCAGCGTAGAACCCTCAACCTATCAGCACAGCTCCTTCACCCTGCTGGCATAGACTTCCTAGTTTCCACCACTGGTCTTTGGGCCTCCCAGCATGGATCCGTAAAAGAGACTAGCGTGAGTCCTTTTTGTGGGCTCTAGACCTCCAGTTGGACTCGTGGGAGGCACTGTCATGACTCTGGGTCTTTATCTGGGCTCACGTGGGACATTGCTGTGGGATTTAGGCCCTTGACTGAATATTCTATGTCTTTTGTTTTGTGGATAGATTTCCTGCATTAACTTGTGTTAACTCTGGGTGACCATCATAAAATAATATTATAAACTCCATGTCCTTATTCTAATTGTTCTCTGCATAACCCCTGACTACAACACTACACTATCTGTCTACTGAAGTAATCACTTTTCATTGAGCTTTATGTAAAGTCAAAGATACTTCCTATGGAAAGCCTTGGGCAAGTTACTCACAGTGCATGAGCTCCTGTGTAATTTCAACACACCCAGTGACTCTCCAGAAGGTGTGACTTTTTGGCATTAAATTTTTTTTAACCTATAATCTCCAGAAAACAAACATTCTTTCCTTCATAGTTTTGCTAAGACACTGGTTTCATGTTTTTCATTCCTACTTTTCTGTGAGTCTCATCACTGGCTCCACAGAATCTCACCATTCCAGATATGCATCCTGTATAATTCTTAATGAGAACTTCTTTTGTGTATCCAGCCAAAGTAATGTTCAATCTTATCCATTACTATGACCTAATTTCTCCTCAACTTTAAACAAAAAGAAAAAAAATCAAATCAGCCTTAGCCGTTAGTCTGATAGAGTTGTTTTAGTTTCTTTCCACAAAGGTACTATTTAACCACTGAACTTGTAATAGACTAAATAGACCCAAAGAGAGTTAGGACTCTTTCTTAACTTACTCAAAAGCATTAGGACTGTTTCTTAACTTACGTCAAGGCTCATTAAGAGATTAATTTCCAAAAATGAATTCCCAGTTTACCCCTAGATTAAACGTGTACTCTACAATTAACAGAGCTTCCCTAATATCTTACAGGGCTTGGTGAAATGCTTAAGAAAAGCAGCATTTTATATAAATATATCCAATTGAGGATGGTTTGACTACTTGTGAAAATATAGAAAAGAAAAATGAGGAAAAGGGCAGTTATAACTGTAAAGGAAAGAGTAAATGTATGTAATAAACTTACGTTTTTGTATATATTTGAATTTATTGAATTCCTATATCATATAACTTTCAATCTAGACATTTGAAGATGTGGAGTGGACTTAACTAATAGACAAAATATGGCACCATGCACATAACATAACTAAATTAAACCAGCACAGTGCTGAGTATAGATGGCCCAGCTGAGGAAACATGTCAGCATAAAAGGAGACATGGAGAGAAAGAGTGAGGCATTTTGGATTTTCCTAAGTGTTGCTGTTTGGAGCTGTTGGTTTTCCTGGATGATCTTGTCACGCTGGCTTCCCCAATATGAATTCAGCTGTTCTCATTGGAGGAGCTGGAGACCTTATTGCTGAGTGCGGCTATGATTCACTTTGGGGGAGCTCTGGTCCTTATATTGAACATTGCTCTCTGGGTCCGGAGCGGAAGATGTGTGCTGTTTAATCTCCAGGAGAAGCTTGTCACACTGGCTTCCTGACATGTACTAAACTGTTCTCTCTGTCAGAGGAGCTTAGGACTTCATTGATGCTGAGGATGGTGGTGGTACTTTTTGGGGGATCCCCTGTCCTTACTCTGAACTTTGTTTATGGCTCCAGTGTAGAACCCTCAAGCTACCAGCACAGCTCCTTCACCCCGTTGGCACAGGCTTTCTAGCTTCCACCACTGACCTTGGCCTTCCCAGCACAGATAAGACTTTGCATGAGTCCTTGTCTTGGGCTCTAGGACTCCAACTGGACTCGTGGGAGGCATTGTCATGGGCTCTGGGTCTTCTGCTGGACACATGCGGGACACTGTTATGGGATCCAGGTCTTTGGCAGGATTGTCTAGGTCTTTAGTATTGTAGACAGATTTCCTGCATTCTTTCTTTTGTATTTGGTGAGCATCATAAAATAATACTACAAATTCTGTGTCCTGTATGTAATTGTTCTCTTTGTAACCCCTGACTGCAACACTCAGTTAAAGATAAATGGATAAATTATCTTAGAATAAGAAAGACTCTGATTTCTGGAACAAAACTTAAATGTCAAGAATTGTTGGGATAAGTAATAACTGACGTTGTGAGAAGATCTTGCTTGCCAAGAGTCTCACTTGTGCCAATGATGATGGCTGAATGTCCTATTATTCATTATTTGGGTTTAGAAATTGCTCCAGAAGTTTCCTATAAACATGCACATATGCAATCTATTAGCATGTGCTAGTTTATTGACTTAAGTTCATGCTGCCTGCTCCTATATATTTGCCTAAAGCTTCACAAATAGACTTGTTAATTCTCTTCTAACTGCTAATAATAGCAACACTAGTAGGTCAATTGTCACACTCTCTCCCTTTAGGAAAATGTTCTTCACCTAGAAAGAGATTCAGGGATTACCAATATTAACAGTTTCTATCTAACGATCTCTTGGATTTCTTTACACCACCTCCAGTTTCCTTATTTTATGAAATCTAACCTTCTTCAAAGAAAATTTCTTCTTAGATTTCTTTACTTTTTGTCCTCCAAAAATCTGGCTTACACTTCCTCCATTTTTATGGGGAAAACATTTTAGTAGAATTTAGTAAAGTATTCTAAGACAATACCTGGAAAATAGAAGAAGAAATACATGCAACAATTGTGAATATAATGTACAAATGTGTGAAATACTACACAGTATGATGCTTTAAGGAAGAAAAAAATTACCTTCACTATCCCTAGAGGAAGAATGTTATAACTCCAATTTAGAAAATGGATTGAAGAAATGGTCTCATGCCTGGTACTCTGCTATGTGACCTCAATACTGCCAAATACAAAAGCACACACTTTAATCCTCATATTCTTGGCTTCAGTGATTCTGTGTTCTGTTTTCTTCTCATCTCTTAAATAGGACCCTCGTATTCTACTCTTTTCATTTTCTTCCTTTTTCAGAACCAACCTTGTGTGCTTCTTTGTATGCCAGTCACAGCTTGGGCAATGGCACCTTGACCCAGAGATTCATTCATAATAAATTTACTATTGTAGGAAGGGTTTACATCTTCTCTTAACCCTCTAGAGTTCTGATCATTTTTAAACGGTGAAATAAATTGATACTATACAGGTAACAGGAAAAATGGAATATTTGAAGTGAAGAGATACAAAACTCAAAGAGATGGAAGGCCGTCTCATCTTAGGAAGAGTTTAAAGAAATAGGAGAATGGAGGTGAAATATAAGGAGATAGAAGACTATGGAAGGTTGGGGGGACAGACTCCCTTGTCTTGTGGATGAGTCTCTCTGATGACAGGTGACCCTCACTTATGGTGCTGTGTCAGAGTCAAGTGGCACACCCTCAACTTCTTCTTCTGGGTGGACCAATCTAGGAAGAAAAGGGGGTGTGGTTAGACAAAAAAGCTTCAGTCTGCATCTTCTGTTAGTAATAGAGAGAGAGAGAGAAATCTATTTTATAAAAGAGCAGATTTCCAAAGTCATTCTCATGACTACAAATGTCTGTCATTTGTGTGAAAAACCAACTAAAAATATTCTAAGTGGTATACTCGGGTAGGATATTTTACTCTCTTCTACTGTTGGAGCTCAATATTACCTCTCATTCAGGCCCCTTGAACGATTCCTGCCTTACTGACAAGTGTAGGGGTATAAAAGTTGTGTAAATTCAAATTCAAATTGGTATTTACTGGAACTTCCTTTGTTTTATTTACATTCACTAAAGCAATTGCCAAATTAGCTGACAAATATAAAAACGTGTAACTATATTTGACTTCTCTTTATCCATATTCAGTTGATGATAGAATTCTAATGTCTATGTTTTTAGTAGATTTCATAGGTCTTTCTTTTACTTTTCTGACCACTTCTTCAGTTTCTTTTGTCTGCCTTAACATTTCACTGGTCTACAAATTAACCCACTCTTCAATTTCAAACTAATTCTTTTCAATCCATTTTCTAAATTGTAGTTATAACATTCTTCCTCCAAGGATAGTGAAGCTATTTTTTTTTCTTCCTTAAAGCATCATACTGTGTCGTATTTCACACATTTGTGCATTGTATTCACAATTGTTGCATGTATTTCTTCTTCTATTTTCCTGGTATTGTCTCAGAATACTTTGCTAGATTCTATTCAAATGTTTTCCCAATAAAAATGTTTCTTCATTACTGATGAATTTGTTATTCCTTTGTTTCTTTGTATTTATTAATAAAATTCACCGTATTCTTCAATCTCCTTTGCAGAGCTGTCCTGACACATATTTTCCATTTTTGTAGCACATGCTCTTGTCACTACTTGGAACGTTCGGATGAGGGAGTAATGCTCAGCAATATTTCTGCTGAACTAGAGTTTTGGCACAAATAACCAAAAAATTCATGTAAAAACTGCAAATGACTGCTCAAATGTTGGGGATATTTCCAACATGTAATGAACACAAGATAAAGATTAAATAAGGATCATCTTATTAGGTTAAAGCTAAAGACAAGACATTAAGAAAGAATTCTCATGGGGAAAGTTTAAAAAGTAAACTAGGAGAAATAGGAGAAGTATAATAATCAAATCCCAAGATAGACAGATGAGAAATAACTATTGACCCTGTAGTACCTAGAAACAGAAATAATGATAATAATAAAATACTAAGATCATTTCTAGAATCCATGACTTTAATTAAAGTTCATTTCAGTTAGACAGAAACTATCAGAAGTTGTCTTATAAAGTAAAAAAGAGAAACTGAAAGAAAACTTTTAATTTAAATCATTCCCACATCATAAATGCCATTCCTGAACTTGAAATAAGATAATGGAAAAAAAATACAGGAGATAAGAGAGAGAAAGTTAAACCTATTCTAATTTTACAATGTCAGAGATCCCAAATTAAAACAATAAAAACAGAAGAGACAGAAATTTTAAAGGATGTCTCACAGGGCATAAATGAGATTGGGTAGAGTTTACTATGGATTTCATCTTTTCCACCAGTTAAATCTAGACACACTAGTGGTATGGGCAGATTTTAAAGCCAGTAATTTAGGACAAGATTTCACATCAATATTATTGAATCCTTAAACTAAATTGAGCTAAAAGTTTTCTGTGCGCACATTCAGTTTTGTGTTCAATTAACAGAGACAGGTCTCCTGGTGCCAGGAGGAGAAGTCTGTAAGAAGGAAGCACACATGTTCCAAGGCCTCAGGGCTCTTGGAAGGGTGATTTGAGAGAAGCAGAGCATTTTGCAAGGAAAAAGTTGATTGAAAGCAGATGTGTTGCCATCTACATTTGCCTCTTGCACTAGTCTGCTGGCTTTCTGAGACAACTGGAGATCGGATTCCGGTCTTTGGGCATTTCTTCCTAACTATTCTAAGCAACCACTCTATACCTTTTCTATTTCTATTTCTTTGCTTCTTTTCTAGTGAAGAAGTAAAAAAAATCCTTTTCATCCTTGTTTATATGTCCCTCTACTGTATTTGTTTCCTCATCCTATCTGATCTATATGTATCTATTTTGTTGAATGCATGTAAAAACAATATATATATATATATAATATATATATGCTTCTAAATATATATGATTATACAGTTTCTAACCATCCACAATCAAATTATATCATGACTAAACCATGCATTCCACCTTCAAAATATAGGTATATAATGAACAACACGGTATACAGATATCCTACTTGTCTTCCAAAAGTACTTGTTCGGCATTTTTATGACATTTTAAGTACATATTGGTTTTATGTTCTTATGCTATCTCTGGAGAAATTTCAGTTGTCTGCTTTAATCTGTCTTTCTCAAAATCTCATGCCTTTCCTGTTAGTAATAAAACTGTGCTCCAAATTTTCATTGATACATTTTTTTTAAATCATCAAACTAGAAATGCTGATTTTAAATTTGAATTACATTCATGGTGGATCTTGACTCAACCACATGGTCTTCTGACTCAGAGTTGCTATTATTGTACTTAATTTGTCTTGGGTCTCATTCATTTTTTCCCCCTGCTTTTAAAATTAATGCAGCATGCTCTCCAAAATTCATTACTCAACAAGATACACCGTGGTTCCGATACTGTTCCCATGAATGACGTATATTAAGTATAGTGAACACTTTGTGCTTTGATTAAGTACAGATGTCAAAATAAATAAATTTCATTTTATTTAATAAGCATTAATATAGCATTCAATATGTGCCAGCCTCTGTCTAGTGCCTTATATATCCATAGCTATTCAATTAATCTTCATAAGAATCCAATTTAAGACACATCTCTTTTAAAGAAAAGGAATCCAAGGCAAAATTGCTAAAATAATGTGCAGGACACACTATAATTAATAAGTGGTAGTGCTAAAATTGTATCACTAGAGCATTTCAGCTTGAGAGTACTTATTTGGAAACTTTAAGGTATTTATCATAAAGTTGACTGCTAAGAGTTAAATATTTCTATTTTATAACTGTCATAATTTTTCATATGTTAATAAATTAAAATTTTTAAGTCACCTCAAATTTACAGAAAAATTGCAAAAGTAAGCTATAAGATTCTTCTATATCTTTAACCAAGATTCCTGAATTAGCACCAGACTTTGTTTTGCAATTTGCTTTCCAGTAGGTACATTTACATTCTTCTAAGTCAGTGAAGAGTAAGCTGAAGGGCCTGGAGATACATAGCTCAGTGGCACAGCGGCACAAGGTCATTAGTTCGATCCCCATTACCAGGAAAAAAAAAAAGAAAAGAATAAGCTGAAGATGGGAAGTATTTGTATATTCTCTAATAGCAAAAGCGTATTATATGTATATATTTTATAATAGGTTAATTTTACAGTATTAAAATTTTATTTGTATAGCTTTACATTATTAAAATTTTATAAATTATAATTATATTATAATAATAAAATTTGTATAAAATTTTATAATTATGATTATAACTTATAATCATCATCTAGTCAGCTAATTTCTATGCCAGTAGTTTAATATTCTCTTTTTCAAAAAATAGTCCAAAGGCCCAATCCAAAGTTATGTATTATATTTAACTTTGATATCTATTTACTATCTTTTAAATCTGAAGTTGAAGAGTACAGTTAGTTTTTAGAATTATTTCCAATTTCATTAGATTGGAATTTTATTTTGATAAAGTTCTTATTATGGAAGTGATCTTGTTCTGTTCTATGATTGGAAACTACGCATACGTTTTGTTTTGTTTTTTATACCTGGAATCAAATTTAGGACCTCGCATCTTTACCTATATTGCCCTTATATTCCTTCTTTGTATTCTACTGACAAATCAAGACTACTACTGCCTCAAAACCTGCACAAATTATTCCATCTTTCTGAAAATATTTTCCAAATAGATAGATAATAATTCCATTCTATTCCAAATAGATAGATTAATAATTTTATTTTTATTTCAATAAAACTTAAGGCTTGAGTCCACAGCAATTTAATGTAATAGATACAAATAAGTGAGAAATTTTAATAAACATATGTTTTTCATTCAAACTCCAATATTTAAATAGAATAGATTATAGAAATCTTTAATTGTCTAAGAACATTTACTTTCAGATATTTGGAAAACACAAGAAAAATACATAGAACATGTTTTTAGTTCCTAATTTTTGATGCCTAGTTAAGGCTCATCATAACATAGGAAAGCCCTCCCAAATTATGTATGATATACCAAAAATTTTATTTTGGCATAATGAACTTAAATGTAAAACATTAACTTAAACTACATGATATTGGATGTGTGTTTGTGTACACTTTTTTTCAAAATTTTTTCTTAAGTAATTATCTTTTCCAGGGTGTATGCACTTAGTATTTATGTATAAATGCCAATAAACTAAGAATACATATGGGTAGATAAACCTCAAGACCTCAGTTGCCGATTTTTTAAGATCATGAAGAAATAAGGAAAACTCGAAATGCAAATTTTTTCAAATAGAAAAAGTAATGAATATAATATTAAAGTATATTTAGTGCTATATATGTGAGACATCCTTTCAAATCTTTTACATGAAGTAATTTATATAAACAGCAGCTTGGATCAGATTTTTATCAGCCTTAGGATTATTTCTCTTTGAAATAACAGTTTTTTTTTATACTGAGAAAAGGATAAAAGGAGACTGTTTGATAATGATTCTGTCGTTTAAACTACTGAAATTGGAAAGAGACAATGAATTAGGATTCATTGGGGTAGAATATTGAAGTACTTTTTCTTCTTTAGCTTAGTAGAGCTAATAGTCCCCACTCACCCATTAGGCAGTTAATACATATACTGATAAGAGGTTTTATTTGTTCTGCAGTAAATGCATACTCTTCCTAAGAAGAATCTCCCATGCTGATTTTTTACTGTTTACTTATTTAGTCAGCAGTGAGAATTTGACTGCTAATAAGGCAGCAGCTCCCCAAACTACAATTACTCATGGACAACGATAATGATCTAAGAAGCTCAAATGGGCTTAAATTTTATGTTTTCTGTTATTGTAATGGAAAATGGTGTATTAAAAGAACTTGTGTCAGTGACAAGATACTACTCTCAATACAAAATCATTCTGTCACAGCAAGAAATTTCTGAGTCTAATGTCGCAAAGAAAGAGTTAGGGTTCCAAAGGTCCAAAAGAAATTAACTGTGGCAAAGTGAATGTTAAGACCCTGTCAAAAACATAATGCACTTAGAATAGGTGATTTGCATGGAAATTGTACTCCTTATAGTTCATAAGCTGCTTTAGAATTTTAGATGCTCTTTGGAAACTTTCAGATAATATTTATTTTCAATATCCAAAAGATGCTGAATGTGTATCATTGTACCTAAATGCCTTAAAGTATTTTTGAAGGATGGCTAAAATATATATGATCACTGAAGGGGGAGAAATATTAACAGTGTTTTGCTAGCCTGGGCCCAAGTCTCAAGGATAAGGACTCTGAAAAACTGGAGTAGACATGAAAAGGCAGTCCGTGTCTCAAACTAGTTATCTCCAAAAGTTTTTATCACATTTATATACAGCCAGACACAGTGCTACAGGTCTGTACTTCCAGCAATTGGGAGGCTGAGACAGGAAGATTGCTGCATTCCAATCTTCCAATTCTACCTCCACGTATAAACACATTGCTTCCATACTTGCATGAAAAGTGTAACTCATATCTATGATCCAGCAAATTAAAATTCAAAACATCTGAGATTGGAGCTAAAGGGAACACAGTTTAGAAGGGAGTCAAAGGACACGAGTTCTCCTACCACTGATCTGACCACAGTGACATCTTCATTTCAGTTACCAGACAAGTGGGACTAGGATGACAGCACTGAGTTCTTTAGGCTTCTCTCTGTTATCAGGGAATAGCATCAATTACCAAAGGCAAGGAAAGGAGAGGTAGTTAGAAAACTGATTCAGACAAGCTAACCTCTTATCTGATAATCATACTGTTTAAAATGGACCTTAGAATCATATCAGTAACTTACAAAATTGACCATTCATGTTGTCCCCAAACAAGAGTCAATATGATAGAGAGTGAATATCTCTGATTGTCTAGTTTTGAAATTTATGTCTCTTACATTGCTTTCTTGTGATCCGCTTTGCTCTGTTTTGTTGTGTTTAATTTTACCCTATTGATATAATTGCATGTATATTTGAGTGGGTAAGATGGATGACCGTATTGCTGTTTTTGTCAGATCGTGGGGCAGAACTGTTAACAGTCTCACTGTTTGAATGTCTACTTTACATGTTTTAACTTTGTAATTTGAACAACTATTTCCAAGAAGTCAGTATGTAATTTGTCGAGTAATAATTTCTTAGGTTTTTTGTTGTTGTTCTTTTCCTTTTTTCCTTGGAATTCTGTATTGTTGCTACCCTTTATTCTATTTTGTTTTGTATTTTTTTTCTTTAAATAAAATTAAAAAAAAAGAAAAACAAAATTGACCATTCACTTAAGCGTAGGCTCAATTCTTCTATTTCTTAGTAAATATAATAGTATGCCTATCTCATGGGAGAGATATGAACATTCATAATTTTTCATAACATTTTCAAAATATTGAAAATTTCACTTTTCAAAAAATGGCATAGTTGATCCTCCATGTATGTGACTTCTGTATTCATTGATTCCACAGATAGAAAATACTGAGAAAAAATGGTGTTTACTCTGATCACACACAGAATTCTTTCCTGGGATTATTCCTTCAGCAATCACACGGTAACATTTAAGTTTCTAAAACATTTGCATTTTATGAGTGATTATGAAATAAATATGATTTAAAATATGAGAGAAGTTTGACATTTAATGTAAGGGACTTGAATATCTGCAGAATTCTAGTACCCTTGGGAGGTTCTTGAACCAATTCTCAGATGCCAGAAGATCGCTGTGTTATCTAATGTCGCAGTGTGCTCTGAATGTCCCTCCAAAGCCTGGTTTGTTTGGATATTGATTGGATTATGCAGCCCTATAGCTGACTTGCTCTTAGGGGATGGTGCCTGCTTATAGATAGTTCACTGGGGTGGCCTGGAAGATTACATCTTCTCCCGGGGGTCTTCCCTTCACACTCTGCACCCTGCCTGCCATAGTTTCCCTCTGCCAGACTTCTCCACTATGTCATTTCTGCCTTGAACCCAGCAAATCAGGGACTATAACCATGACAAAATCAACTTCTTCTCCTTTAAGTTTCTGGTAGCAAGTATTTTTCCCCAGGAATGAAAAAGTGGCTGAGGCATACAATTATGAAACAAAATTACGGGACAAAAATGAAATCATTGAACATTCTGCAATACCATTTCCAAGTTCAAATTGGATTTGCTTATAGGACTTATATTTGGAAAGTAAAGTAGCAAAATTACATGTGATGCAATTTGAGTATTAATATAGATGACTTTCTAAGGATGAGTTTGAAATTTTGCATATGCTATTTGACAACTTGCTTTAATGATTTTAAAATCTTAAAATGTACTGAGTCCCAATCATGATTTCTAAGGCTTATATAAACCTATCAGGGTGTGTATTGAAAATAAATTATCAAAATTTTTCTTGTTTCTTTGCTACCTTTTGTTATGGAAATCTGAACCTATGCTTTAAAAGTACAAAGTGTTTTGTTTTGTACACTGGGAAAATTCTGAATGGTTATACTCACAGGTAGCAAATATCTCATAGTAAATTATAACACTATAATTTTATTTAACTAGCAAATATAGATCTAGATTTAGTTGATAAATGGCTACACATATCATTGCCTCAAAATTACTACTTTTTATTTTTAAAATTTTCATTTTAAATAGAAGAGCACTCTATTACCAGATTTATGCTAGTGTTTTAACATAGAAAACACTAATATTTAAGCTTTAGGGAAATTTGATCAAAAAACAATGCTGAAATTATATCTGAGTCTTTATTTATTGCTTAGGTTTAAATTCTTGCAACTGAAATATAAATTTTTGAAAGCAATGAAAGTATTATATTTTTATGTTCTTTGGAGCACCAAATACATCTGTGATTTCCAGACAAAGAGAGAAACAGTTCAGTAAGTGTGGGTACTGATCAACTTCATAATGAAACATGTGGTTAAAGCAGAAATGACTGGCAAAGCTATCAGGAAAAAATGAAAGAAATAAATAGCTACAACAATCACAAGCTCAAGTGATTCCGGAATTTGCATCTGTGAATATTCATCTGAGTGTGTGCATGCATGTGGGTAATATTTGTTAATTTCATGCTGTCTTCTCAACAATATTATCTGCTTATTGTAAATAAGGCCTTACTTGAAAAAAAGCAAATACAAGGCAAATACAAGAAGTCTTCCAGTTTTTTTAAATCACTTTAGATACTTATTAGCAATTTTCATACCTTATTTTGAATTTTATTTAGTTTCAATACCTCTTACTGTAGTTTTCCAGACTTAATTTCTATTTTTTGTTTTTCTTTACCCTCTGGTCCATCTTTTTTAGTCTGCTTCTTGAAATTTTGTTCTACTTGTTCTTTTTCTTTTTTGACACAGGGTCCCACTGTATAGTTCAGGCTGGCCTTGAACTCACCACATAGCCCAGGCTGGTCTTGAATTCAAAGAAACTCACCTGCCTCAGTCTCCTGAGTGTTGGAATTACAGGTGTGCGCCATCATGCCTGGGGTTCTTTTCTCTGTTCTTGAGATCCTTAGTTTTACTTATATTTCTCCACTATTATTTAAATCTAAATTTTTCCCCAAAGTCTCATCTGCTTAGTAGTGTGGGTTCTAGAAGGTGATTGGATCATGGGAATGTTCTATTCACAAGTGAATTAATCCATTTATGAGTTAATTGCTGAATGTATTATTAGGAGGTGAGACCTCATTGGAAGAAGTAGTTTACTGAAGGTGATCTTTTGAAAGGTATCTAGTTCCTCTGTATTTTTTTTCCCCTGCTCACTACTTCTCAGCTGCCTTGGGTTAAGCAGTTTTTTTGTTCCATGTCTTTCCATCAAACCATTTCTGCCTTGAAGCAATCCAACCATAAACTGAACCTTTTGAAACCATAAGCCAAAACAAGTATTAGCTGCTTTGAATTCTGTGTGTCAGATACTTGTCCAAGTAATAAGCTGATTAATACACTTTCTATTTAGTCCTCTTGACTTCTCTTAATGTTTCCTAAAATATTTCATCTATTGTTGAGAATTTTCTACCTTTGTTTAGAAAAATTTCAGTGCTATATTCTTAATCCTGACTTTTAATTGAATGTTAGATAACATTAAGGAATCCTAACAGTAAGATATAAATACTGAATCCATCATCTTTATCCCACAGTCCATTCCTTCTGCATCTCTTCTTTCATCTCTTACTCAGGCAAACAATATGGAAATTACAACAATCTTAATACTCAATTGCTCCTCATATGAGATTGTGTTGGCTTTTCTGAGTCTGCACACTTGTCACTAGTGCCTAAAATAGTGTCATATATGATCCACAACAATATTTGAGCCACCATTATCCTAACAGATCAGGCTGATTCACTCTTACACAAAAATACCTATTTTCCTTAAATGTATGGTGAATTAAGTAAGTTTTCCAGTTAAACTGTCTTTGATTTCAGTGCCTTCTCCTTAGCAGGTCATACTAAGTCCCACATGCAGTGGGACAGTGTTGGTTCATTTTCCGCTTCACAGCTTACCTCTTACTGCACCTAATATCTATCTCGGTATCTAATTACAGACTGTTACCTTTAAAATACATGTTTCTTTGAATTTTCACATGCTTTTCTATATTAGGGAATCTCCTAACAAAGCCCACAGTGATGCAGGCTTCTTAACTTATCTCTGATGATATCTCCTCTGCATTTCTTTCAGTACTCTATCTCTCCGACTGACTTACATGTTCTCCAGTCTTGTTACATGAATGCTATCTCTAATTGTCTATAATTTAATTGTTAGTTTATTTCTTGGTTTCTTCCTCTGAGATCCTTTTGACGAAGATTATTGTCCAGAAAATAAGCTTAGTGTTTAGTAATTGCAGGTGAAATGGATAATGGTTGAATTGACTGAATTCGTAAATAAAAATGTATGATAAATAGAATTTAGTACACTAATATTAATACATCCTAATATTTAAAACCTATTAGCATGCTATATAGCAAAATGCAATTTGCTGATATGACAAAATTAAGATTTCTGAAAGAAGATGTTGTTGTTTTGTTCCGCTATTATAATCTCAAAGTGCCTTACATGATGGGGTCAGCAAAATTATGATCAGACAGAGATTTGTGTATACCAGAAAGGCAGATTTGAAAGATGAAAGGAGCCATGAGTCAAGAAACATAGGCAGCCTCTATAAAGTGGAAAAAGAAAAGGGCCAATTTTACTCACAGATTCTCCAAATGAAACTCAGTTGTTTCTATGGCATGATTTTGGCCCACTGAAAGTCATTTGAAGCTTCTGACTTCTAGGAGTATACGATATCAAATGTATGTTGTCTTACATCACCACACTTGTGGGAGTGAGACTGTGTTATGGCAAAAATGGGGAAAGACTTCAATGGCTTATCATTGATTACATTTCAATCCAAGATGTTCCTCAAATTGATGTATCAAAGTCTTTGTCTCCAGAGGTGGCACTATGAAGAGGTAATGAAAGCTGTAGGAACTTGACTGGAAGGAGTAGGTCACTGGGAGTGTGCCCTGGAAGTGTATACTGGGACCCTAACCACTCCCTCCCTCTCTCTCTGCTTCTGCCTCTCCTCAACATGAAGTGAGCAACCCAGCTCCACCACATTCTCCTTGCTGGGAAGTTCTGCCCCAGGCAGCCTAGACTCTGGAGCCAGGTCACAATGGACCCAAACCTTTGAAATCCTCAGCCAAAATAAAGCGTCCCTCTTTTAAAATTGTTTTTTTTTTTTTTTTCAGGTTTTTTGTCACAATGACACAGCACATATTTGGAAAATTCAAAATACACAAGACTATTTTACAATCTGATTGAATCAATTTGACAAGAGGTCACCAGCATACGCAAACTTTCCTGGGATCTTGATGGCTAATGAAAGAAATCTCTTTGGAGATTTACTATGGATAAAAAATTTATTATTTTGGACTACAAAATATAAAGCTTTTTTAAAAATAAGCAAGTTCATTGTATTAACAAGTAAGGTGACTTTTAGAGAAAAGTTAACTGACTTGCCTATAGATGCAAAAAGAGTGAATGTTAGTGATATAAGGACTCTGGTTTCATTCTCATATCCATTTTTCGGTATCTAATGCAAACTAAATTTCATTTTTTGACATTCTCTTACCAAGAAAATTCTGTTTGTTTTATCTTTGTCTTCCCTGAGATGTTGCTAATAATTGATTCAAACTAACAACAATTGGTGAATCACATTGAATTATGTAAAAACCAAAATGTCTCAAAATAAGTAACCTGTACTGAATATTTCAGTTATGATGATGTTTCCAATTAACTCTAGCTGATATCAGCACCAAAAATTCAAACAACTGAGCTTTAAATGTTGAGATACTCTTCCCCTTCGCCCAGGAATGGTTTCAGATAAAATATAGGCCACTGACTAAATTTGAATTGTATGTAAAGCAAATAATTTTTTGTAGAAATATCCAAAATTTAAGATGGCACATACTTACATTGATTTATTTGTTGCCTATCTAAAACTAATATTTATCTGGATTTGTTATGTTTATATTTGATAAACAATAAATCTAAATCTGGGGATCATGGTGTTTAGCATGTCACTGAGATGCAAAACCATAGAATTTCATCCTAGAATTTTAAATACTCAAAATTTTAGACACGAGGTTGATTTGACTTTAATGCAGGCAATTCTGACCATCTTCAGATTGATTTTATGCATAGACTGCATGAAATAGACCTGTGAGGTTGATATGTTTAAGTAGATGGGAAATATTCATAAATAAGACATTATTTACAGGCCATTCTATTGTGGATACAAATGAAACAGGACTTATTAGATTGCTATGTAAATGACCACATTATATTTATTTACTGATAGAGTAATTATGACATTTTGAAAGGAAAAAATGTTTTAGACTTGGCAAGGGAAACTGGTGCATTATGAATAATTTCTAGTAATATAATATTGGTGCACAAACAGAGTTAATGTACCAGTTATCCTCTCACATACTCATTTTGGCACACGCAAACTTGCCCCACCTTCAGCAAATTCTCCTTTAGTACACTTATTGTCTTTTAAGTAATAGAAAATAAGAGATTCTTGCTAGCATTTGTTCTCTGACAAATAATACATTTACTGAGAATTCCTCTCCCTTATAAATGATTCACTCAGAACCCGGTGTGACAATTCTATCTGCATTAGATGTCTCATTCTGCAGCACTCCCTGCTTCCAGCCAGAACAGAGTCAGTTAATAATGTCCATTATGGTCCACCAACACGACTTAAATTCAAAGATGTTTTCCTATATAATATTCACACTGGAAAAAGTGATAATTAAGAGTCTGAAGTACAAAAGGCTAATGCACTGTCCTCTTGCTCAGTAGGGAAGTTCATTAGCAGTGGAATCATGTCATTTGCCCATCTGTTCATAATTGCATTCACCCCAGGAACTAAGCGAAGGAAGTGACATCACATAGTCCTTACATTTAGGAGTTCGTAAATCACATGTATGTTCTCATCTGCATGGATGACTAGAGAGAGAGAGAAAAGCAACACAACAACAAATGCCACCAGGAACAATAACAACTAATTGAGCCTTTTTCAAGTTAGCATATGCAGATGACCTCATTAATTTTGTAATCTTGACAAGAGATTCCATCTCTAGGAAATTTCACAGCCAAATAAGATGCTGCTGCTCCTGTGTGTTATCAAGGCCATATTTTGGGGTAATTATCTTTCAACTGGTTGGAGACACACCTCTTGTTTGTATGTCCTAAATACTAGGTGCTTAGCAGCTGCTGTAATATCAATAGGAGCATGAGATAGACCTTCATTAGATTAGCACTGAGCTGATTGCCGGTACCAGTCTCATTATTATTGGTGACTAAACTGGCAGATTGTCAGGATGCCTCATGGAGAGATGAGCTTTTACAGTTCTTTGTTTGTAGTTATTATAAACAATGAGTGAAAGCAATCCTCTGGGCATAGTCATGTCTCAGAGGCTTATTTTCCAGCGGCAATCAGCTTGCAGAGGCAGCACTGATAAACAACTTCTTATTTTAAGGAATGGTATTAATTAAAGCGTGGGGTGTGGTTCGGAAAGAGAACCTGTTAATTATTTAATGTCACCTACTCCAATCAGGCCTACCAGTTAAAAGTGACATATACTTTTTTGCCTTTAATATGTTTGCCTGTCATGTACACCAATAAAAATGGAGGCTTCTAAGTAGGAAAAGCCTGTTTTTCATTTTAAATAACCTGCAAATGTGAGACATTACATCATAGTCTTAAACGCAAAGCAGATTTTCTTGCTTTCTTTGAAAAACAGTACTGACTCCAAAATCTATTCTGCTGCATTGCAAGCTAGTTAATGCTGGTGGTTTATAAGAGCAGGATTATCAGTCTATCTATAAAGTGATTCTAAAGCATTTGGCATACTGTTATTTTACATTTCAAGAGTTTTGAGCATAATCAGAGTTGTAATACTAATTTGAGTAATTTAAAATATTTGTCTAATTTAATGAACTGAAACTTCAAATAATATCCATAATAGTTTAAGTTTTAAATTATTAGATGAGCTTCACTTTGTTTCTTTAGTCTTAGTACCTGAATTTGCCTGAAAATAAGACCCAATGAGAAAATAATCAGCTCTGAAAGCTGAGATCAAAGGTGCTAGCGCCAATCAGTCTATCATTGACTTACCTAATGTGAAAGTAGTCACCAAGCAAGAGAGTCATCAGGCATTATCTTCTGTGTGACATTAGCTATGATACTGTAAAACTGAACTCTAATTTTTAAGGACACTTATATTCCAGTTAGGTCATATTTTCAAGGAGACCGGTATATATGAAAGTAAAGCACAAAAAGCTTTAATCAAATTCCAGGAATAAAAATAAATTATGCAAATTTAAAATTCATTTGACTTTTTGATTTTAGGAAAAGGACCATTGACTCCCAAATTCTAATGTCTGTATAACAAAGGAAAATTTTGGTATCTTATATTCTCTAATTGGGTTTTTCTGGTATCATTTTCCTAGAGTAAGGTAAACTCCAGAAGGCTAAATATCTTTTTCGGGTAAAATGTCTATAAATTTCTTGGAGCCAAATCTGATCTGATGTTAGTTGTGGGGATTTCATGTGAATTAATTTCATTTAGTAAGACACACTTTTTCCAGGAGACTATTTTATGAGAAAGGAGAGTTATTGAAAAAAATAAGGCTGAAATTTCCACTCTTTCCCCTGGAAGCAGTAATAAATGCACCCTAATTTGTAATTTTCACAATTTGGTTTTGCCTTTACATAGTGGCAACAGTAGGTATTTCCAATTCGTGCATCCACACAGCTTTGATGACACTGGAATTTTCCTTCATTTTCTCAACATTCTCTCCATCATCAACAATTTCCAGGGCTAACTTCATTGCTATTTCACCTTCGAATTATCTTGGCAAACTCCCAGAAGCTCCCCACAGCAGTCTAATTCCTTAAGACTACTAGTATCATACAATTTAATTTTATGTCTTTCAGGAATTGGGTCACAGGGGATTTATGGGAAAAAGTAGCAAAGTTCTTTTTGTTATACTATGTAAAATTTACTTAAAATATCAACTCAAAACTTCAATTGTCAAAATACCTTCATCAATTTTTCCCTTTAAGTGTGTTTTAACATATTTTCTCAAAAAGAATAAGTTATGTTTAGTTTTACCCTTTTTAAGGCATGTACTTAGGTTTACTTTAACATTAAATTTTTTTTTAGAGTGACTTAAATGTGTTTTTTAAAGATGATGTTTGGTTTTAAAAATGCTAGCTTACAATGATATATGTACACCCATGTTTATGGCAGCACGATTTGTAATAGCCAGATATTGGAAACAACCTAAGTGCCCATCAACTGAGGAATGGATAAAAAAGATGTGGTATTCTTATACAATGGAGTACTACTCTGCTAGAAAGAGTAATCACATTGAGATATTTATAAGTAAATAGATGCAACTCAAGACCATGCTCATAAGTGAAATAAATCAAACTCACATGTGTAAATACCATATTTTCTCCTTAGTATAAGAAATGGTAAGAGTATATAAAATACAAAATCCTTAATAAATACAGTGAAAGGGTAAGAATCTTCTCAAAGGGGAAAAATAATATCTCAGGGAAAAGCAGGAAAATGAAAAAGAAAGGAAAATAAAAAATATCTAAATTTGTATAAACATACTTAGGGTAGCTAAGGTGATTGTACTACAATTATATAAGTTAATAGAACAAAGCAGTTAATATTCATAGGACTGGAACAATTTTGCATGTTTGTGTCAGGTGACCTGAGGAACTCTTGAAGATAACTGTAAAGTATCAACCTTAGTTCTGTTCTTACCACCGTGTTTTGAAGGCCTATATCATTATTGATTGGGGCACTTTTCTATTTTATCTATTTGTCATTTTTGTTTCTTATTTTTCTAGTAGTCTGTTTTGTTTTGTTTTTCGCTCTAATGCAGAAAGGATAGGTATACACGTAGAGGCTTATACATGCCTGGAACTTCTCCTAAACAGTTTATGAGAATCGATTATATTATTTGTGATGAAATGAACAGCTATTTTGAAGAAAAAGAGGCATTATGGTATCTACTGATGAAATCCAATAATGCTTCTATTCTTTGTTTAAAGTGGTTTTAGTCTGTTTTGTATTGTTCAATTTCAACATACAAGAAGATATGGACAGCTAGTTTGAAGAGAACAAGAGACATCATGGCAACCATTTTTAATTTTCAGATTGTCTGGTTTTGAAGGCCTGTAATGCCTTAAATACCCTGATCTGATCAGTTTTATACTATTTTGTTTTGTATGAATTCATTGTGTGTGAAGATATAGACAAGATTTAGAAGAAAACAAGAGACATTATAGTCGCCACTATAGATCTCCTGCGTCTTGTTTTGAAATCTGTGTCACTTACGTTGTCTTCTTCTGATCTGCTTTGTTCTGTTTTGTTATGTTTAGTTTTACCCTTTTTAAAAAATAAAATTAAATTAAAACGACAAAACAAAACAAAAAATGCTAGTTTAAAAAATAGCTGTATTGTAGGCAGAGTGTTACAATCCTGTAATTCCAGTGTTTGGGAACCTGAGGCGAGAGGATTGCAGTGAGTTTGAGGCCAGCCTGGGCTACACAGTGAATTCAAGACCACCCTGAACTGTACCGCGAGATCCTATACCTGTCTCAAAAAAAAAAAAAAAATAAAGAAAAAGAAAAAAAAAAGATACCTGTATTGATTGGTTAAGATTCTCTACCTAGGTAGAACCAACTGGTATATATATAAAATAGGATAATCTTCAAGGGACATGCAAAAGATGAATTCGGTGCTCAGTCCAAGGTGCTGGAAACTGCAGAATAAATTAGTTCAAAATTATAGCACCAGACCAAAACTGAAAAAGCCCTTTGGAGTCACTGGTGTGAAAGGTGTGAACACACATTGAAAGACTGAAGGTACAGCAGTCTGACGTCATTAGAAATGACAGTAGTAAAAGACACACCAGCTCAGCCAGAATGGAGCTTAACAACATAGGCTGACTTCCTCCATCTTCCCGTTTCATTCTACCTGGGATATAAGTTTACTAGACTGGTGCCATTTAGAGTTAAAGGGCTTCTCCCTTCTTTTTGTTGCCTTACGAGCCAATCCTCTCTAGAAACACCCTACATTCAGAAATGGACTTTATTAATCTGCTAGGTGTTTCTTAATCCAGTCAAGTAGACAATCATCAGTAATGGTCATAATATCCTAGGAAATATTATGTGACTCAAAATTAGTATGAACAACAGATTTTGTTTTAAAGAACAGAAACTAATTTTTAAAACTATGAAAATGTTACTTTAGAAGTTGGTAAATGTTTGAAGAACTGTATTAATATATAAGAAATTGTTTTATTTTCACAGAGAACATTTTTAGTGTCTTCTGAATATACCATATTTTGGATTCTTTTTGATGAGATTTAGATGGTTTATAGGTAAACACAAAGAGATTATAAATATATTTTTTTTATTTTCATGACCAATCTTTCACTAATTAGCAAAATCTATTTTTAGGAATACTTGAACAGAAGTGTTCTTTTTAAAATGTTTTTAATAATAGAAATATATAGATATCTAGACATCAGAATGATTACATTGATTCCCTAAAAATTTCAAAATATACATTTTTCAAATTATTGTAGGAATATAAAACCCTACTTATAGACTACCGAAAAATTTTTGATGGTAAACTATTAATTAAGAATAATTCCTATGATTTAAGGCATTCTTCATGACAGAAATATGAAAAGAGTGTCAATTTACTTATCACTTAAACTCAATGATACTTATGTAGAGTTGTGTTATTAAGACTTGAACTCCTTATAGACATTCACAAGTTCTGTTCCTTAATTAGGTCATTAAATGAGTTAGCCACTAAATGACCAATTGCATGTGGTATGTACCTTACAATATTTAGAACAAAGAAATGCTCAAAGAAAATTTCAACTTGGTGACTTTGCTTTAATTTACATAACTCTTACATGCAATACTGTAATATACAGCAGAATATAAAACTACAGCACTGTATTCAATGAAAAATTAGCAAAAATTATAGAATTCCATAAATTAGGTGGGCTATACAAAGAAGACATTAAGGTTCTAAAATAAACAGATGTATAGAACCATACAAACAAAAAGGTCATAAATTCAAATGCAAGAGATAAGTCTGAACAGCATGAAACCACTCTAAGTGCAAATAGTCCTTAAACAGGTAGGTCATTGAATGGGTAATACCTGTGGCACATATTTTAGTTTTACAGTAAAATTCAAATATTAATGGATTTGTCTTTTAACAATGCTACATTAAATGGGGTAACATGTTAAAATCTGTATGCTTCTATTGGTTCTCTATTTTTGGATTAAAATTTACCAACAAATTTTGTTGCTTAAAATAATACACACTTATCACTGTGATAGAGAAATGAAACTCTCAATCTACTAGAAGTCCAGTATGAGTTCATGCTCTTTAAAACTAAAGAATGAATTTTAGGAATAATGAAAGTTCAGAGCCAGATATATTTATTAAGAGAAAGAAAGGTTGTGTCTGAGAGAGAGACTGAAGGGGTCCCAAGTGGGTTACCAAAAGGCCTTCTCTAGGGACTTTTGTAGAACAAAACCACAAAATGAAACATGTCTAAGGTAGGGAAAACATGGGAACTTGCAAGGTGGGCATGAGATGGGAGAGAACTATGGTCAACCAATAAGATTACGAGTATAATTGTTCAGGTAAAACTGATTAAATTGAGGACAAATGGGAAAGCCAGTCATGTAGCAAGAGGGCGTAAATACAGAAGAGGGCCTTTGTCTATAGCAGTTGGGTTAGTGGCTCCTTCTGTCTTTCTCAGGCTGAAAGAGATCTATTTAGAATATCAAGCACGGATTTTATCCTTAGGATATGGGTACGTTTATTTGATCTTTTGTCTTAAAGTTTGGCCCACGGCAGACTTTTTTGTCTCCTGCACAGTTGCAAGGTATTTGGTTTTTTGCACTGGCTTCTCTGCGGGCTTAGCCCTGTCTGACTGCCTATAATATTTCTATATAGCTCAGTTGTCTGTAACAGTTGCACAATAATTGCTTTCTGTAGATCAGAAGGTGAGCGTGGCTTAAGTGAATTTTCTGTTTTAAAATGTCATCGGGGTGTTTATTCAGGTGTGAGCTGGAGTAGCGGTAGTATCAGCTGCTCGACTGGGAAAGACACATACCCGTGCCCCATTGGGTTGTTAGCATAATTCATTATTGTGGTTACAGAACTCAAGATGTCAGTTGCTTAAATTGAGGCAACTTGGGTGCTGGGGATTTAGCTCAGTGGCTTAAGCGCCTGCCTGGCAAGCATGAGGTCATGAGTTCGATCCCCAGTACCCAAAAAAAAAAAAAAAAAAAAAATTGAGGCAACTCCCAGCCTCTGCAACCTGTCTGGACTCAGTTCCTTGCCATTTATCCATGTGCGACACAGCCCCTTATCTCACAATAATCTACTTCTGAAAAGCTAGCATTGGGGTTTTTGATTTCAGGCTGCATCAGTACCTGTATCACTGGCTTTCACCTGGTCATTTTCCCTAAATGTTGATGATTAGAATAGTTCCTTCAAATTCTGCAAAAATGCAGATTTGCATCTTGCTCCAATTGATGCTAATTCAGTTAAGACTACAGTCAGAGCTAGAAATGTGCACTTTTAACCAGCCTTCTAGCTTCTCTGCTGCAAATTGTTCAAATAACTATGCTCTTTGAAATCATAATGAATCCAAAGGTAAAATAAAACTATTTCACTTACATCCAGAATTTGGATCATTTTGTTATCAATAAGAATGAGTGGTATACATTTATCATTAAATACATATTAAATAATGAATTTAATATTATTGAAAGATTCAGGAATATGTAACTAAGATTACAATATTTCTCATTTGCAAAAGTCTATTCAGCCTAAGAAAAGCTCATTATAAAATCTACATAAAAAGATCAAAAGAAATGTCTCCCTATAACAGAAATGAGAAGTGAAAGAATACTGAAAATGGGAAATTGGAATTTATTCACTGGAATGTGATTAAAAATGTATTTCCTTGGCTGTGTAAACCATTAATAAATTGCCTACAGTATTAGTATAAAAGAGCTTAATGCTTAATCAAAGGAAATTAGAGTATAGTTAAAACAACTAATAAGAAACCAAGCAAAGAATTGAATTGTAAGGAAACTATTAGAACTAAATTAAAGATGCATAAACACATTAAGTAAATATAAGACTGCATTTGATTCTTCAGAGATATATTGAAAGTCATTATTATATGCTCTGTGAACTGAAGGATATAAATGAGCAAATGATACAGTTAGGTTCGATTTTACAATTAGGCAAAAAGCTTGATAAATTTTAAACAGGTTAAACTTCAGAAAGATATAACTGCAGTTAGAAATTAAACCATATTTCTTGACATCCATGTGATGAGATGCTAAATATCCTCTTCAGGGTGGTCATATATTAAAGATGGTAACATGTACTGTGTTTATTAGGGGAAACAAGTGAGATAACTACGTGTTGAAGTATGTGGCTCATAAAAGCATATAATAAATTCAGTCTTGGCATCCATTTTTCTCTTTTCTAAGCATTCTTGATAGAAAAAACACCCTAGAACACTTTCAGAGGTGATTTATTACCTAAAATGTAAATTTTCCAGCATTGCTTCTATTTGTTTTCATTATTTATTCATCTTGTAAAATGCAAGTTTCTTTCATGGATATTTCTATTTGTTTGAGGAATGTGACCCTCAAAGATGTGACATGCCAGTATAAATCAAATATCGGAGCTCTGAATGTCTGGGTTAAGAAGATTTGAGGCAAAAATCTCAATATAGTTCCATTATTTCAGACTGAGTTAGTCAAAATTGAGCATGGGGAAACCACACGTATCTTTTAACCTTGGTTATACTATACAAATAAAGAGCAGATTTCCCCTTATCACTGTAATATTTATGTTTCAGTTATCCCAAATATGTTTTCTTTGAAACTCACTGTCAATTTAATGCCTATATATTTTACATTTTTAATCAGAGAAAATTCAAGTCAGAGTCACTTATTCAAGAAGGTATCATTTTACTACTAACATTCCTTAGTCTGGGTTCCCCTCATTCTTCTAGATTTCCCTTATTTTAAAATGTGCTGAAAACTGAATTTGTGCTCATAACTTGGATTCATGGCAATGATATCCATAAGTCCTATGTGTCCTTCTCAGTATTTTGTGTCCTATCTTACTTTGTGCTACAATTTCTGTCTTTACGTCTGTACTCCAAACAACTTATCCTAAACTGTTGTCCAATTTTTATTCTTCCTTGAAGATTTCTCTAGAGTTATCTATGCCTTGTCTTTCATTCCAATTTGCTCATGTTATTTGGTTCTGCCTGGACTCACTCTCAGGGAAAGAACACTATGTGAAATTTTTCTTTAGAGTCTTATCCACATGAGCATCTATAATTGTAACTAATTGTTAGTGATTTGTAGAATTTTCTTTGGGACTTTTATGACAAATTTTATCCATTTTGTTTTTGGCATAACTAAAACTTATTTTAAAAGGAAAATACAATATACAAGATATATGGCTCTACTTTCATTTTACATGTGTCTTGGGGAGGATTGCAAACAAAATATAACCAAAATTCTAAGAATAAATCACAAAATTTAAAAAAAACTCATTGTGTACATGTTACACTTTTGCTAGTCTTCCACTAGCAGTCACATAGTATTTTACATTCCGGAATAGGAAACATTAAAATGTAACATAAACAGAAATATATATATATATATATATATATATATATATATATATATATGAGAAACATATATATATAAAGAACATCACATTAAAATTTGTATGTAAAGAGCATTATATTAAAATTTATAACCGCAGATCATTACAAATTTTATAGAAAAATGCAAATTAGTGATACTGCTTTTGCCTTATTCACCTATTTTCACATGCTGACCATGAAACTTACTGTTTTTTGTTTCATTTGTCATAAACATGCCATTGTTTGTGAGTCTAAGTGACGGCACATCATGGTATATTTATCTGGTGCCACTATTGCACTTAAAATTTAGTTGAAATCATAATACTGACATGTTTTGCATGCTATGTTAATAAATGAAAGCCTAGGAGCTGTGAAAAATTAATTTCTCAGCAGTCAAGAAGAAACAGAGTCCAAAAGATGCTTTGTTGCTCCCAATAGTACAAAAATTTATCACAATATGAGGTGTATGTGATAATTCCTTTTTACTGGCACGTGGAAGATGAATATTAAAGGATTTTCCTTGAACTTAAAGAAATCTGAATTTGAATCTCTTCTTATCTCCTTACAACCAAATACACATCTTTTGGGCTCAGATGTACACATGATATTCAAATTCATAAATCTAACTATTTCTAATATATATGTATATATATTGTTTGTATATTGTATCTGCACATATGCATATTAATATGTATGCATATATCTCAAACATATCAATATATACATCATATATATGTATATTAATATATGTATATATCATACAAACACATCTTCAGCACACTAAAATTGTGCACATTTTAAGTGTAAGTTTCGGTATGTTTTTCTATATACACTTAAACACAAGTACATGGATAGAGGGTATGAGGTGTGTTTTGTATTTCAGAAGCCTCTTTCATTACCATTTCTGGTCAATACTCCCCATTTTGGCTTCAATATGAATTTGCTCGGCCAATGTTTGAATTATACATAATTAGAAGACTACAGGAGGTCCCCTTTTACATTCGACATTTTTCACTCAGTATCATGCCTGTGATTTCAAGTCATACTGTCAGTAATAATTTTACACTATAATATTCCACCATATTAATATACCAAAATATACTTTAATTTTAAGTTTGAAACATAGTAATTTCAGATACTTGACATAATACATAAAATTTCTGTGCACATTTGTTCATATGCCACTATGTGTTTATTTATTATTTATCTGGAAACATTTGTTTATGTCCTTCATTTTTAAATATAGTAAATGGCTGAGCTTTCAAACAATTTTCAGCCAATAAGTGATAGTTTTTCTAGAAATGCTTTGCAGAGGGCATCACACCACAAGTCTCACTCACATTGTTTATCTTAACCAATAACTGTTGACTTATTCATTACATCAATATGAGAATCAAATATAAAATCCAATTACCAAATAAGTAAATCTCAGGTACTCCAGATTTTTTAAACTTTAAATTATTAGCATATGTTTGATGTAAACTAACTGAAAATAATATTAGCTTTTCAATGAACTTGAAAAAGTTACCAAAATCTGACAATCCTAATAAAACCTTCCTCAGTCCATTAACGTGTATGTACAAATGTCCTGCAACAAAGAGTGAAGTGAAGGATTGATAGTTTTCCTCCTACAGCCGGGTGAAACAAGATGTTTGCTTTCATTACTTGTGTTTAGCATTTCACTGAAACGTCATTTGAATATGGGAAAAGAAATTAACTAAAGGAAGAAATATTAAATTTGAACAGAATAAATATTACTGTTTTATTTTCAGACAATAAGATGGTCTATATAGAAAATTCATAAGAATCAAAAGATCAAAATATACAGTGCTAATATACTGGTTAGTCGAACATGTTTGGTATATGATTAATGGGAAAACTAATCATATTTATTTAACACCAGAACATGAAATATTTAGGGATAATCTGTGACATGCTTTTGTTAACCTGTGTCATGGAAACAAAGTTTGCTGAAACTAATTAAGGAAGATTTAAGGCAATTAAGAAATAAGAAATGTTCTCAGAATAAAGTACTTCATATTTTTAATCCATTAATTGATATACAGATACAAATTAATTTGCATTAAAGTACAATATTTAAGTGACAAATGGATTCTACCTTATATGTAGAATATGAAAATATTGATAAAAGAACAAAAGATGAATAACCAAAATTAATTTAAAAATTTAACATGGCCACTATAATCATGACAATTTTTTCTTAGAGATAATCAGACTCATCAAAAGATGAAAGAGTCCTGAAATAAAGCTAAGCATATGCACAAAATTAAGTCAAATTGGGTTGCATATTTAAATGGAAACCTAAATGTACATAAAACTACAAAATGAGAACATCTCTTAAATGTGACATCAAATACAATCATTAAAAGAAAAAATAACGGATAAAGTGAATGTCTATCAAATTAAAATCTCAAAAAATGTATCAAATGTACCTAAATAGGTGTAGAAACTGAAACTGTTTATTCAGTGCTGATGAAATTATAAACTACTTTTGAGAGTAAGATGTGTATTTCTTAAGAATTAAATAAACATTGTTATGGATTAGACCAGATGTCCCCCAAATTCTCATGTGTCTGGAAGGTGACTGGAAGATGGAGGTGCTATGGGAGTTGTTAGGAACACAGGGGGCCTGACTGGAGGTGGGTCACTCTGTAGGTGACCTGAAGGAATTTATTTATGTCTCCAGTTCCTTCATTCTCACTCTTCCAGCCTGCGGTGAGTTGAACAACTTTTCCTCCTCCAGTACCCTTATGTGCTCCTTGGAACCAGCCAACCATGACTGAGGGTAGGAACCAACATGAATCTGGCCTCCTGTAAACTGTTGTCTTGTGTATTTTGTCCCAGCCAAGGGACAGTGGTTATGACAGACAATTACCCTAATATCCAGCGATCTCTTCTAGAGCACAGATACAAGTAAACGTGATATATAAATTATACATAAGTATTGAGAGAATTTTTGTGTGTAAAAGTCTCAGTAGGAAAGCAAAACAAAATGTCCATCAATAAATGGGTAAACTAAATATACAACCAAATGTGCAATAGCTTCACATGCTATGAACTAAATGCTAATCTATTTGGACAGAAAGAAGATAAATGATTGCAGGAAGGACAGGAAAAAATGTGAAGAAATATTAGAAAATGGCAGAGGAAAATGTTGAAGTGATAGATGTACTCATTATCTAGACTATGGTGACTTTCATGCTAATAAACGAATGTCAAAATTTATTAAATTGTGTTCTTTAAATTTGTGTAGCTTAATAAATGTCATTGATTCTTCAGTGAGTTTTATTAAAACGATAGGAAGAAAGTCTTTCATCTTCTCTACTCTGAATAATCTTATATATAATTTAAATGGCATATTTCTTAAATATTTGGTAAAAACTAACCTAAAATATTCATCATCTTCAGTAATCTTTGGACTAGAAAGAATTATGAATTAAGAAATAGCTATTTAGCTTGCCAGTTTTCACATTTAATGTTGTAGTTTCATTATTTCACCATAGTATTACTTCAATTTTATTTGCAATAGCTTTATTGAAAACTGTTAATTTTATTAAAATTTTGCTTGAAAATTTCAAAACATATCATCATCTAATAGATGAAATACTACGTTAGGAAAAACCATGTTATATAACATCACATACAAAACAGTTCTGATTCTGAGACAATTTTTTTGTGCAAAATTTGGAACATTTTCTTTCTCTGACTCGTAGTCATGCTCATAATAAAGGCCCAGGCTGCCATGAAAAGTACCACAGCCATCCTCAGCAACATGGAAGTCCTGAGCTCCTCTGACAATAAGAGCAGTCAAGTGCATGCCAGAAAGCCAGCATGATGAGTTTGTCCTGGAGATTAAACAGCACACATCTTCCTCTCCAGAGCCAGGAAGCGATGCTCAATGTTAAGGACCAGAGCTCCCCCAAAGTGAACCACAGCCACTCACCAACAAGATCCCAAGCTCCTCTGATGAGAATGGTCGAACTCACACTGGGGAAGCTAGTCACGACGAGCTCCAGGAGAATCAACAACTCAGAACAGCAACACTTAGAGAAACCCACAACACCTAGCATCTCCATCTCCACGTCTCTATGCTACAAATTTCTTCAGGTGGAACATCTATACTTAGCACAGCTGATTTAATTCAGCTGGCGTTAAGTTGGCTAGCAGTTTTTAATACATAACATTTATTTGCCGAGGAAATTTCACTGCTGTTGTGTACACACACAGTGCTTACCAGCAAAGCCAGCAGGGTGGTCAAGCACTTTCAAAGGTCAAATTGCACAAAATGCATAAAGCACATTAGGCTAAATGTCGGTTAATGTTGGTTTATAGTTCCAGTGTCAAAAGTGATGGTAACATGAAATATGTAACTCAGTTTATCAAACAAAAATGATTGTCACTGAAAAATAATGGGTAAAATGAAAAAAATTAAAAATTGAGAAAGAAATTAAATACATGGATTAGATTACAAGCAATTCAGCAGACATTGTTCATACGGGCTGGCCAATTTGCAGAATCATGAATATATTTCGAAGTCTTTCATCATGAGGAATAGATGATATTTAAAGGCAGTGCTTTCCTTGGAGAATACTTTCGTATTCATTTCTACTTGATCCTGCCCTTTTTCACATTCTTCTATGATTCCATAGAAACCAACATGAACATTCCTTGTTAAATTTTCTCATCTTCTGTGCCATTCTCCTATGTTGTTTTGAGTATGTATAAATGCATTTTGCACACACTCATATAGGAACCACAATATTTGAAACAATCCTGATTATGAAAAGCAACAGTGATGCATATCTTCTTTTCCTAGCAGAAACATATTTTTGAAACAGTCAGTTCCCAGGCTCCTTCAGGCAGATGCAGCTTTAGTTCATTAAAACCAGCTAGGATTTCATCAGCTTCAAGAAATTCCAATGCACACAAATAACATATTTTTTTAAATTGAAGTTTTAGTTGTCGTATAACATAGTTAACCCCTTTTTCCAAATTTGACTTCCTCCCCTCTTCTGGAGTCATAACTTTCCCTGTCATGAAAACTGTTGTTTTGAGTTTTTTGGCTTTCAGGATGTTTTCATAATTGTGATTTTTGTGAGCATAGATTTTAGCGATTTTGATCATTTGAGATTTCAACACTCAGAATGACGGCATTTGGGACTGAGATTGTCGCCAGTATCAATTCCCAATACATTTATATCCTTTGTAGATATTTTGTAGGTGTTTGCTCTTTGCTCTCTTTTATTCTTCCTAGTTACCGGTGCTCAGTTCTGTCAGTTATTAGAGTGAGTAATTGAAGCAGCAGCTAACTCTAACTTTCCAAGTCACTTCTTTCACTATTATTGCAGGCTCGGCTCTGAAGAAAAAATAATAAAGTGCGTGAGGTTAATACTTTAAGTCAATAGAATTCATAAAATGTATACAGGACTTTTCATAAAGTCCAGGTCTTTGCGCCAGCCATTTCATTTCTGGGTTCATCATTTAGTGTGTTTATAATAAGGGGAATTATTTCCTGGTTATTTTCACTAAAACTTCAGAAGTGAAAGTTTATGATAACTCATTTTCATTTTATAGTTCTCTATTATTTCAGACACTGAATATCAACGTTATTGCATGATGAAAATATTGTCTATTTCCCATAATTTTATCATTATTCAAAAATGCTGATAGTTTCTCTGTGCCAAATAGTCTCTTTTTTGTTAATATTTTGGCTGTAGCAACAAATTTGACAGTGGAACATTTTAACTTGGAATCATAATTGTGTTTATGTATTCATGGGCTTCAAATTATGCAGAATATTTTAGATAAACCATATCTTATCACAGTTTCATTAAATTTGGTTCTAAAAGCATAATTCATATATTCTCATGATTATCTCCGAATTACTAGAAGAGACCCACTTTCTCTGACTATGTTTTTATATAACTTTTCATGAACCTGCACTCAATTACTTTTTTAATCTTTGCTGAATGTAAATTATATAAAATGTATGTAAACATGTGCCTTTCTTCCAAAAAGCTGCAAGTAGCACATGAAACAAACTGAATTCACTGAATCTACTAAAAAGATAAGAGAAGAAATTTGAAGTCAGGCCAACAATTTTGTCCATAAGGCCAAATCACTATTTCTAATAGGATTTTTAAGTGTCATATAATATTAACTGGATGTAGTTTTATTTACATAAAATTAGAGGAATAATGAATGTATGAACTATGATAAATGCCATAAAATATTTATGAAATGCAAAGAGAACACCATAATTTAGTAACACAAACCTAATTCTAAGTACACTCATATGATTCTAAGTACACATACTCTAATTCAAGAGTGCAGGAAATGGTACATTAGATTTCAAAACCAGTATTGATCTTAAATTTCCTCATTAGCTAGGCAGAACTTTTTACCACTGCTAGTGTTTTTTCAACACTAGCCAAGAATTGACTGAAACTGTGAGTTTTAGGCACAAAGTGGAGAGTTCTAGAAGTAAAGGAGAGCATTTAGTGAGGTGTAATATTTGGTGCAGGTGACTAAGTGCAGAGCTCTATGTTATCCTAGCCCTGCTTGCCTCAGGAAAACAGAAAAAAGCTAAGGCATCTGCTACAACCCTTAGGCTTTCTATTCCTCCTTTAAAGAAACTTGAAATTCTTTTTGAAATCCCAAGTGACCTCAAGTTTAAATTCCCCAAAATTACTAAGTTCTTTCTTTATCTCAAACTTTTCTCTATAATGTCCAGATCTCTAAATTTAATCCAAAAAAGAGTTCTCATGTACGGTGTAGTAATAAAATCAGGAAAATACTGCCAAACTAGAGTAAATACACTTTGTCTATCCCTGTGGCCCTTTTTTCAGTGCAACTTCTGCCTTGCTGTGATGACTAGATACTATTCCAAATTTTTGCTATTCTCATTCTTTTCTTAATGCTTTTAAAAACCATGAAAAATATATTAAGTGCATCATTGCAAATTCAAATTTTTTGAATATGAAGCACTCCTGCTGGACCCCTTTTTGTTGGTCTCTGTTTACATTCTCCTCTCAGCTGGAAATATGCTCACTATAAAGACTATTTTAGGGTTTCAGCATGCAGTAGAAGTAACTCTCTAACTGAAATTTGGCTCAGATCTTGAGACTGATGATACAACACTACCAAAAGAGATTTCTTTATTACCGCATTTCTTAAAAGAACAGAGTTCCCAAGAAGATCGTAACACTACAGGGAGAAAGCACATGTGACAGCCGTCTTATTTATTTTAGGCATCTGGAGAGTCTACAGAGGTGAGGAGTTGGACCTTTCTTGATTGAAACTTTCCTAACACCAAAGAAGTAGGTGCTTGGACTTTATGGGTGATAAGACCCAGGAGAGGATGGGAAGAGGAGACACAGGGCCTTCAGCATCCGAAGATTAAACATGGAGTCAGACTTGCTATTGAAAATGCTTCTGTTGCAATTAATTTTTTTGTTTCTTCTACAGTTTAATTGATTATCCATTTTTAAATATAAAATATGCATGTTTGCATTCATTACCTTCCTCTGCTCAATATCATTTAAGAATCTTTTATAAGTACTGCCTATGGCTATAGTTATTTAATTTTGGTTACTGTGTGATAATCTAATAGTTGAGTATGCTATAATTTTTAAATTTATTTTATTGTTTCCAGTCTTCACTATTTAAGATACTGATGCTATTTAAAAATATTAACAATTATCTTGTATACAATTGCATGAAGTGTTTTTCTTATTTGTAACTGTTCATAGTATATTACACAATGAGGACTATCTCCCTTTTATATATTATGTTTATCTTCTATTCTGTGTTATGTTTTTTATTTTATAATCTTTAAAAATGAATATATGGTTTAAACTTTAATTTCATCAAACATATTGACTTTTACTTATGGATTTTCTTTTTGAGAGTCAAGAAAAGTTTCTTACTATGTGTTTATGAAAAGGTTCCTCTATTTTAATTTATTTTTATGGTATTGATTGACAATTCACCCAGCATTTTTCAACAATATGGTGTCATGCACTTTACCATCCAGCTATGCACTCAAACCTTTCATTTTAACATAAACACCATTTAAATCTGTATACAAACGGGCTCATTTTATTTTCTTACTTTGATGATCTTTTTTTCCCAACAATATTTATTTAAAACACTGCCCTTCATTCCATTAGTCTGAATAATATGCAATATCTTCTTTTTGTTTGGTCTACATTTTTATGTTCCATTAATGTATTTTTCTATTTCTGTGCTTTAAAAATTATTTTGATTACTGCCATATTAAATAAGTATCAATATTCAATGAAGTGAGTTTATTCACCATGTTTGTCTCCTTGCATGCAAATAATGGGATTCTGTATTTCTTTAAGCTTTTAAATCAGGTTAAAACTGATAATACATGTATGTATCAGTTGGAATTATAATTGATTTATATAAAATCTACTAATAATGATATACATATATTTGTGCACACACACTCACCTACACAAATTGCAGGTATTCTGGTACATGTATCTCTGCATTGTGGTCTTAATGTTGGCGTTCCTTCAAAATTTGCATTATAAAATACTTACCCCTAACTGATAAAAAAATCATAACTGGGAAAACAAATTACCTAAGTAAACTGAATAATATATTCATACAAAAAAAGGATACACATAAAACTTCTCATAAAATTTCTTAGAAATTTTATCGATAATTGCCAAATTCTGAAACCTCAAGTTGTTCTTTGGAAAGTGAGTATGTAGAAAAGTGATACAATGATACTTCAGTTAGCAAACTTAATTTGTCTTACAATTTTGGGGAATATGACTGCATTTGTGTTTGTGTGGGGAAGATCCCCATGTTTGTGTTTGTAGTCTAATGTGGAATTTGTGAAGGAAGCAAAATTTTGCCCAGTGCTTTTGTTTTCAAAACAAATTGTTTGCAAACAGAATCGCTAGTGAAACCAGGTATTACTATACATTCATACATTAGCATATTGTTCAATACTAAGGAGAAATGTGCCATAAAGTCTTGAAAAGCTACAGAGAAAGCATAAATGCATATTAATCAAGTCAAAAATGCAACATAGTGCCCAATTCTACGTAAGTAACAGTGTGGAAAAGCTAAAATGACATAGACCAAGATTTGTCATGGATTGTTGGGAGGAAAAGAGAAATAAGTAGATAAAGTAGATTTTAGAGAAAATTAAATTATTCATTCCATATATTACTGTAATTATGGATATATGGTATGCATTTATTGTAATATAAATAAATTTACTACACAGAGTAAGTCTTGATATACAGTATAGACTTTATTTAGTAATAATGAGTTATTATTGGTTAATTAATTACACAAAAAGTACCACACTAATAATAGTAGGAGAAATAATGGTGATGGGATAAGGAAACTCTTTGTACTTTCTGCCCATTTCTTTGTAAATCTCAATTTGCTCTAAAATAGGGTGTATTAGTGGAAAACAATGTTACACAATGCCTTCATTCCAGAACCTTAAGGACTTTAGGTCACTTCTATCTTTAGATGATCCTTACAGAATATTTTGAATCAAGAATAGAGATGGTCCTGACTTATAGTTTGACTGTACTCTGACCATAGTGTGTAAGTGATGCTATTTCAGTGATAATCATGCTTTGAATTTTTATTTTTGATTTTTTTGTGGGCTACTGATACACAATACAATCCTCCTCCACAGTGTGAAGCAGCAAGGTGAGCTGTGTCTTCCAGCCAGACAGATAATCCCAAGGAGAAAAAACAGATCCTCTACAATGTTCTATGTTTCTAAGAGAAGAATGGAAGTGACCTCTGTCATGGTGAGAAGGATCTCATATTTATTAGGTTAAAACATATTTTTGACTTAAAATATTTTCAACTTACAATGGTTTCATTGGGAATTAACCTTATTGTAACTCAAGGAATATCTGTATTGACTTAAAAGTTATATTCAATAAATATATCTATTTTAAATGTATACTTCAATGAAGTTTCTGCAGTGTATATATCTACCATACTACCATAGTCAAAATATATAACTTTCCATCTTCCTCTGTGTTTTCCTCATATTCCTTCCCAAAGAATTCTTACTTTGCATTCTTGGCCACAGGTAATTAATCAGTTGTTTTTTTCCTATGCATCAGATTTTTTAAATTGTTGTACAAAAATATTACAAAGGATGCACTATATTGTACCTGGGTTCCTATGCTCAGCTCAGTCTTCATGGTATCTATCCATATCATAACTCATATTAGTAATTTATGATTTTCCTTCTAATGTACTGATATCCCATAGTTTATCCATTCACTTACTTCTGTACATGTTTCATTAAAAATGTCGGGCTATTATAAATAAAACTGCTATGAAAATTTATTCAAGAGTCCTTTTAAAGTACATATTTTCATTTGCTGTAGGGATTCTTGAGTTGCATGATAGGTGCATTTTACAATTTATATTCATTATATAAATGAATATAAATTCACTGTATCTTCACCTGAGCCATGAATTATTCTAAAACAGGAAAGTATATCTTCTTAATTCCTTCACAATGGTTAGTCGTACATTTTCTTTCTCTACTTTTTTGTAGGATTATCCCTGATGCAGAATGATGACATTCATGGGAAATTTCTCTACACAAGTAGTTGGATACTACATAGGTGTAAAATGAGGAACATGTGCTTTTTCTTTTTTAAAGGAAAAGATGTAGTGATCCTTTCAATTCTCTGAAAAGTTTATTCATTACTCCAATCTTCTAGTATAGGAATACTTTTTCCTATAGTCAGATAGAATTAAGTTTCTCAAATTTTAAGAATTAAAGGTATATTCCAGGTCTGAGGCTGACTTCCTTCTTGAAATTAAATACATAGAAATCTATTCTCATTCCTATGGTTTGATTAACATCTAGGGAACTGTGTATGATTTCACTGTTTGAATTGGAGGTGATAATAAACATTTTTATTATCTTTTGGGGTCAGATAAACTGGCTCTGAACTTAATAGAAGAAACAATGACATGCAATCCCTGTAGAAGGTTAAAAGCTTTTGAGAAGTGAAAATAAATAATGTCTAACTTTATACGATCTACATTTCCATGTCTCAGGACATGAGTACTCATTGCAACAACTCAGCTATCACATCCAAGAAATGATGTGGAAGTTTCAATTTCCTGAAAACTATCAGATATTTTTCTCCAAAGTTGTTCGACCACCTTGCAATCTCCAGAGCAATTATTTGAGTGTTCCAGTTGTTGTGTAGCTATCCTCTCCAATATTTGACATCTTGAGTCTTTTAAAATTTTGTTATTTAATAAATGTCTAGTGATTCTCACTTCAGTGGAGATTTTTTCCCTACATAGAAGATACTATTTTCCTATCTCCGGCTTCCTTTCTTGCTTCTTTGCACTGTTAGCTATCGGTTTAACCAGCCTCTTCAAAGGGAGTATCTCTTTCATCATAGCTAAATTAAGATTTCCTCTTTTTATTTTGTTCTGCAATATCACAATGTTCAACAATTTTTGTCTGCTCTAGCTTTGGTGGCTTTCTTGAATATCACTTCTATTATTTTAGAAATTCATAGCTACTACTCCTTAGTATAAGAGGTGATTGAAAAAAATACTGTGAGCATTTAAATTTAAAATACTGCTACTGTAAAAGACGCAGTGCAATTAACCCCTCTCTGACTATTCCTCTTCACTGAGTCAGGTGATTCTATAATCCTACCATTTTCTGAAGCAGTTCTGAAAGTCCTCTTTCGTGAACAACTTTATGAGCTATAATAAAAAATATGGTGAATGCTTCTTCCAAGTGTCATCCAGTGGAAAGGCAGTTTCATGAATACAAGGCATGATCTTGTCAACTTTATCTACCAGATCTGGTACTGTGTGACTGCTGACTCTTCTGTAAACTCAAGATGACCACGAAAGGTAAATTTTGCAATAGAATGAGAGCACCGCTACAGACACTCATGAATCAAGATTTCCAGAACCGTGTTAGGAAGAGTCAAGAATAATGAAGTGTTTTCAATGAAAGAGGGGGTATTTTGAGAAAAAGTTATGGTGACGTGTCTTTTACTCTAATCTTTTTAAACACATATCATGTAAGTTTTTTTATACCTCATGTCATGTCTTACTATGGTCTCATGTCACTCTGTGATTTTAAGTCATATGTCAGTATTTTTCACTGTGTATTTAAGGTATTTATAGTTTCTTCTGCATTTTCATCTTTTCCTTTTAATGCATCATTTTGGAATTTTTTTTCTGTCTGATGCAAAGTATTCACTCAGTTTTATTTAATCTACTAATATTTTGACAGATCTTAATTAATTTTTTCCATTCTAAAATTTCTTATTTTCTAAATGTAGCATGCAAATCTTCATTGTTAAATGTCATACTTGACATTTATATGATTATGAATATTAAACACAGTGGTTTTCAGTCAACATTGTCACTGTTTTTATATCTGTTACTCCTAAAAGATTATATTTTTAACTAGATATTATATTTACATAAATGATTGCCTAAGTTATAGTTTCAGAGAGAACTCAATCTCATTAAGTAAAATACATTTAGTTTATCATGAGGGTTGATAAATTTTAACAGTGCCAGCATTGACAAAAGTCTGAGAACAAAATCTTCTCATATATTTAAACCAAACTCTTAGCTTTAAAAGTCCAAAAGAAACTTAAATACTTTCAACCTACTACGGCACAGAATAAGCATTTTCATTCCAAAGTGGGGAGGTATGAGAGTAGAAAGTGAGACCTCACCAAAGCAAGACTGAAACTCAACAGGACAAACATTAAATCCTAGAACTCCATGGCCACTTACTCCCTGCAGTATCCCTCAGCAAAGCTTCACATTCCCGGCATCTCCAACATCCTGAAGCCTCCATTCCCATTTATGATTCAGTCTTGCATCTTTTTATGTTGTTCTCTCAGGAGTTTCTTGCTAGGCCTCCTAGGCCTTTCTCTGAAATCTGCTTAGAAGCCTCAATTTCTCCACACTCTTCTGCATGGCTGCACAGCTGGAACCATGAGGATGATGTCAAGGTCCGTCGCTGCCTTGGGCAGCAGCTCAGACTTGGATGGTGACTGCAGTGATGGCTCAGAAGCCTAAACAGCAACTTGGGGAAAAACTTCTCTAAGAAGTTTTCTTTGAATGGCGAGGGCACCTTGGAATTCTCTTCTCAACACAAAGTCTCTCACAGGAATTTATAGTTTTACTTGAATGAATTTGTAGTAGATGGAGTTTGGTCTTTTATTTTATGTTTTTGAGAGACTTTCAAGACTTCTTTCCTAATGTACTGATGAAAAATATTTGTTTTTAAGTGCTGATCTTTTCAGCAAACATGTTAACACTGATCTCAATCCAAATGACTAAAGCCATTCTTTTTTTACTTAAGATTTCTCTCAGATTTATTTGGGGCATGGACACAAAACCCTTATTTTATTCTCAGTGTGGAAAACTTATATGCACATCACTTTTCCACTATCTTGAGATGTTCAAGATACTGTGACTAATAAACACTATCACAACACTTATCTACCAAAGCCTTCTTTGGGCGGATCTCATTCTCTTTCTTTCCATTTTTCCATGCTATTTTTGTTTATTCCTAAAGCCAAACAGGCCCTCTTCATTAAAATAACTTAGTAATATGTATTTATTTCCATACAGAAAATGCTTCACCCACAGTCAAACTTATTATCTCCCTTCAGTATATCTTAACTATTTTTGGCTTGCCCCTCCTGTGTTTTATAATCTGTCCATTTTTACAACTTGTTGGCATTTTGACTGTAATTCTATTGAATCCATATAGAATATTAATCTTTTTGAGTTGATCATTTCTATTAATAAACATGGTACTCATTTATATTTAGGACTATCAATGTTTTTCAGGGTACATAAATTTTCTTCAAAAACTTTACATACATTTAGAAATATTCCTAAAAATTCCATAGTATAATATGTCATGAGTAGGATTTTCACAAAGTAGAGGTGTTTGTAATTATCTACAAATTAGGTAAATACATGTAGTGAAACTGACAATCAGATCATTTGATAAAATTAGTAGATATTTTCCTTTCTAGATGTTCCAATTTGTTTTTGTTGTATAAATATAAAAGCTAATATTTTTCTAAATTCATAAATATCATAAAATCAATAGCACAGTAGTGTTTCTGACTTAACATCAAATAAGTTTCATGAGAAACATTTGTAGCTGTTTTATTCTGGTTAAAGAAATTCCCTTTGATTTCAACGTTGGTGTAACTGAATCCTGAATAGTTCCTGAATTTTATCAAGAGTATTTTCTTTTTTCTAATCTGTAATGCACCATT